>JANPWJ010000974.1:0-11483 GCA_027406325.1 Blastocystis sp. subtype 2
TCTATTTACTTTCATTTGCGGCGTTTGTTCCAGATTTGTTGATTGGGGTTTGTCTATTCTGTGATTTGTAGTACAAGCTAATCTGTTTTGTGAGTTATAACGCATACTTGCTTTTTCTGCTATTAATAACACAACTTTGATGTGGGAACTGTGGTTGCGACGCGTGATGCGTAGATACGCAATTGCCCATTTATGAAGATCGAAAGTAACAAAATCAACGAGTCAACGAAGGAGGGATCGATTCGCCTCACTCCCGAGGACGAGGACGACATCTGGGAATTGTCGGAGTCGTTTCGCGGCGTTCATGGGATAGATATAACCTCATATCGAAGGGAGACGTGATCACATCGAAGACGACGCGAAAAGTGAAGTCGACGTCGTCTTCAAACGTGGTGACAGTGACCAAGAAGGTGCTATCTCTCTCGCTTCGCGTATGCCGAATGGAGTGGTTTTCATTCGTTATAGGTCGAGAAGCTTGAGTTTGATGGAGAGGGGGACTCGCTGCGCATCTCGGGCACCAATTTGCAGGCGAACGACTTTGTGGCCGTAGCGGCAATGCGGCGGAATCATCCTGTAGCTGGGAGCGCGCCACACGTTTGACATTGAAGAGAGACTCCCGATTACCCTGTTCAAGGAGTGCTGGGACGACTTTTACATGGAGAAGCTGAAGGAGATTACGAACCAGAGTCAGAATTCGGAGTTCTATGCGGTTGTCCTCCAGGACGGCTTGGCGAACGTGTGCGTGATTCGTAATAGCATGTGCATCGTGAAGAGCAAGCTGGAGAAGATGATTCCGGGAAAGGGGCGTGGAGGCACGTCTCAGAGTATGAAGGTGGGGATTTGCAATTGCATTTGAATCAGGCTATGAATTCCTTCTTCGCGTTGGTGTACGCGAGTGTGAAGAAGATTATCAACTTCGACACGGCGAAGGTGATTCTTCTGTGCTCCAGCGGTTACCTGAACGAAGAGCTTCTCAAGTACATGGACGAGGAGAGCTTGAAGACGGACCACGTCATCCATGCCAATCTGTCCAAGTTCCTCTGCGTGCACAGCACTTCGGGTCACGTCCATGCGTTGAAGGTTATTTCCTGTTGTCTTACTGAAAGTTAGGAGGTGCTTCGTGATGAGAAGGTGATTGCTCAGTTGAACGACACGAAGTTTGCGGAAGAGGTACGTGCCGTACCCTGCACTCACGGACTAGATTGCGGTGCTGGAGCAGTTCGGCGAGACGTTCCGCTTGACTCCGGACAAGGTGGCGTACGGCGAGAAGAGCGTGGAGTACTGCATCCAGCAGGGAGCGGTGGACGTGCTTCTGCTGAGCGACAAGATGATCCGAGGCAAGTCGGTGGAGGCGCGAAGACGGATTGTGAGTGCGAACGGGGGTGGTGAGCGGTAGTTGAAGATGATTGACGAGGTGAAGGAGGCGGGCGGCAAATCCTATCTCTTTAGCTCCCTGCACCCGTCAGGACAACAGCTGAACAATGTGGGTTTCGTTGGAGAGGCGTGACGCGTAGCTAACAGGGATAGCGGCAATTCTTCGTTTCCCTATAGAGGAGCCGTTCGAGTCCTCCGAGAGCAGTTCAGATAGTGAATAGTGCAATATGGATTGTGTTTTAAGCAAACAGCCCGTCACATGTTCACGCGGATTACAGGTCCTCAGCAGCATACTGGGACTCATCGAATTCGACAGTTTCCTGCTTTCTCTGCTTTCTCTGCTTTCTCCTCTTCAGGTCCTTGATCATTCTCTTCATGGCGTCGACCAACGGCTCGGGACCGGGGTAGTAGAACTGGTACTTGGTCGACTCGGGGTTCGAGATGATGTCGTAGTTCACGGAACCATCGGGGTTGATGAAATAGAAACGGGGGAAATACGCACCATCTACGGATGAGCGCAGCACTCAGCACGAACCCATCTGGAAGGTGTCGTCCTGCGGTTCCTCTCCATTCGGAGCACTTATCATAACGAACTTCTTTGACATCTTGATCAACGGAATGTCTTCCCTGCAATAGCTTCCGATGGTTTGGCAGGAGGAGCACCAATCGCGGTGGATAACCACGAGACCGGGTCTTTTCTTCTCTTTGATTTCCTTCATTCCATCCTCGTAGGTTCTCCATCGGATGTACTCACCGAACGCGCCTCCCAGTCCTTCTGAAACGGTTACAGACAAGAGGAGTATCTAGAGAGTGAGTGATGCGCAATTTGGCATGTACAATGAAGATAGAAGAAAGTACTGCTCTCATTCCAACGCGGGATAGATGATTGTGAGAAGGGTGTCGAACAAAGAGGGATGAAAGGATACAAGAGGTGGGGTATGAGACTGTCAATAGCGAGAGTGGCTTCTTCTTCCGTGATCATGACTTCTTCGATGTTGCGAGTGACTCGTTTCTTCTGGAAAGACCAATTCCCCACGAGGGATTGTTTCTTCCTCAAACGGACGAGGCTTTTCTTCGCTGTTTAGGTGTCCCTCTTCCACATTCTTCAAGAGCATGTCACAGTCCGAAATGAAGTCATAGGAGTTTCTGTTCCGGTGCGCTTCGTTCAAGTCGTAGTTGGTGACGGGAGTGTAGGGTTCCTCGCCAATGCGGCGTTGCTTCTCGTACACTTCGGAGAGGAGTCCAGCCGGTGGGAGGAGGGGTTGGAAGGAGTTGAGTTGAGAATTGAGATGTTGTTGAGAGTTGAGTTGTTGTTGAGAAATGAGATGTTGTTGAGAAGGAACGTTAGAAGGTTGAACGGACGGAGAGGGATTAGTCTGAAAAGAAGAACCACGAGGAAGGGAAGAAGAACTGGACGGAGACACTGGATGCGACTCACGCTGATGATCTTCACTCAATGACTCCTTCTGAAACGCCCGCGGATTAAACACCTCCGAAATGGTCACGCCTCTGAACGCATTCGAAAAGCGACCAATCATAAAGGGCGAGAAGCTACGAATGAAGGACAGAGCACAACACGACATGGAATGCGCTCCCCACAACTCTATCAACTTCTCGATACGGTGCGCAGAACAATCCCTACACTGGCGTATCACGTTCAGCATCAACTCCAAATAGGGAGCAATACAAATCGAAAAGCCTGTCCATGATAGAGAACGATGAGCACAACCTGGATACACTCCCTTTCCATACGCAAGCAGATCATTCAACAGATAGAGAGTCACGAGTTTTGCTGTAAAGGTCGTGTCCGATTTGAACTTGTGAAACAGAATACGCGCTACAGAGCATCCCTTCTTCGGCAACAGAGGAAGGAGATATTCTCTTGTTCTGCCAATACACTTTTCCGACCCTACATGGAACGAATAGGTAACACGCAAACCTCGGAGGGATTCAAGCAATTCGGTGATATGGCTCGTTTCTTCTCTTGTAAGGACCGGATCGGATTCTACCTATAAGGAACTGCGCGAAACGCCACCGTTCATCTACGATGAGAAGGAACAACACAGAAGCGTACCATTCTCGTTTCTTCGTCATTGGACACATGCTGTTTCAAACACTCCAGATGGAAAGAGAAGAAGTCGCATCCCGGACCCAGATAGGCGAAGGAGGTGAGATAGTTCGGCATTTCCTATGCCATCAAACTGAGCATGCAGAGACAACTTGGTTGCGAAAGCTGGATTCGGCCTTCTCTCCATACTGCGCAATCGTCTCACACGTCGAAACGATCCTGCTTGCCAGCTCCTTATCGCTGGGATACGAAGCGGGTGGAGGTAAATTCATTCTGATGAGAGTGATTCTGTGTCAGAAGAGGAAGGAGAGGAACAAACAAGAAAGAAGAAGATGGCTTCGCACTGCTTAATCGTATCAAAAGGTCCCGTGACAGTGTGTCCGATGGTGCGCGGATCGCTGAAGATCTCATAGTCGTTGCCTCCCTAGAAGTAAGGAAAGAGAACAGAGCCGACGGGCATCGTCTTGTCTCCAAAGAAGTGAATCTCGTCGTAGTCCGTCAAAAACTGGAGACAGTACGTCTTGTCCCATCCCTTCGGAACGACGTCGAACGAAATCTGTCCGCCAATGAGATAGACGAAGTTCATGTCAGGGAACTCCTTCTTCAGCGCCTCGACCATCGTCTCGCGGATGTGGTGCACCTTGTCGTACTCGCCGAACGCATTGCGCTCTTCCTGCGAGCAGTTGCGACCCACCGGACACACGTTGATCATGCCCGATCTGAACTCGATGAACGTGCCTCTGTTGCTCATCAAATGGTAGGGAGACATACCTCTTCACGGGGATATCCAGATCAGCGAGATAGCGCAAGCAGAAGTTGATGAACTTGTTGAGTCTCTCATTGGAGTACACGTCGGTGAGAAGCTACAGGCATGATCAGGAGTCAAACGGGAGGTACCGTTTGGGAAAACTTCTCGCCATCACGGTAGGCAACCAGACCGTTTTGCGAGAACACGTACTTCACTTCCTTGGTTACTGCGGATTACGGAAAACAATGCATACTGTACTATTGTTGCCCAGCTGCTCTTCCTGCTTTGAGAGGTCCGATCCTCCGACGATGCCCACGTCCACACGCTCCTGAAGACGGTTCAGGAACTCCTTGATCTCTGGAGGCGCGACCTACTCGTGAGAGGAATGGCAGTGATCCAACACGTCTGCTCTCCGAGAGGGTTCCGTCCACATCAAACAACACGATGACTTTCTTCTTATCGCTGCTCATTCTCTTAAGTGTCTTTTCTCGACAGGAATTGGGACATTATGATGATCATTAGGGACAAGGCAACTGCGATAACTGAGAAGGGTCATTGCCGTTGTGTGCTTTCATTCTTGTGTGTGTTGCCGAAGAGCGTGAGTGAGTGGGCGTGAGTGATGGTTGTGGGTTCTGAGTGAGGGATAGCATCTCCTAGATTGTTGTTCTCTATTCAGATTTCCTCTCCACACAATAGAAAACCACTTCCACACAATCATCTCCTGAATGGAATGGGAACAACAAATAGAACTGCAAAAACAACTACCCAATTCGAAATACGAGGAACGACAGGTCTCCAACACAAAAGTGGATGAAGTAGTTGCGATCGTGCGTAACGTAGCTGCCAAAGTTCTTTCCGACAATGACGTGCCAAGTGCCGCCCTTGCTTGAATCGAGCTGACACTTGATGTGCTTTGCGATATCCTTTTCGATGGAATACAGGGACATCGCCTACGCATCAGGATAAACCCGTACTGCTCACCGTCTTCGCCAACTCTTCGATTTCAGCCTGAAGGCCCTCTGCCATTTCTACGGACTTGTACACCACTTTCATCGTCGAGACATCATGACTCGAATACATTTTCGTCAGAATTCCCTTCCTTCTGTGAAATGACAAGGAAGAGGAGCGTGCACTCGAATCGTTGCGCAGTTGGGATTACTGTTTTCGCACAGGACTCCCCTTCCTTGGTGCTTTCCGTGACTCTGCCGCTTTCGTCCAACCGTACGTGCCCCTCGTTTTGGATGAGCGTGCTAGGAATGGTTCAGTGCACAGTATTCCTCGTATCGGAGAGCAAACGACTGCCCGTGGTTGTTGAAGAAGAGGACAGCGTTTCTCGTTTCCAAGAGAAGATATCCGTATCTCTCCTCCGTTGCGTTCAGAATAGGTTCTGTACGGTATTCCGTCGTATTTGCAATGCATTTACTACAACGACAGTTCGCTCCAGAACGAGAAGCGTTCTCTGAAGGAGTTGGGGGTTGTGGATGGGTCCGAATTCGACTTTTGCGTTGACGAAGGCATTGTGTGCATGCAATGCTCGTTTCAGGAGCACAGTGTCTCCAGCAATCACACGGAGCGCTCTCTCGTCTCCGTTTTCTCGCAGGATATTTACTCTGTAGTTGATGTGGAGTGGATTTAGGATAGAAACTGTTCAGAAAGGGAGTTCCTTTTGACAAGAAGAGCACACTGATTCTAACCTACGGTGGAATCCATCTCGACGAATCTAGTCAGATTTGCTACTATCCTCTCTTTCACCACAACCAATCCGTTTCAGTTCAGGCGGAAGTCGTTGGATACGAGACACACCAGGGCGAACTGACGTATTCGTGCACGAAGGAGGATTCTGAGTGGTTCACGCTGCAATATGGAAAGGGGCGTGCTGATGTGATTACCATTCCGAAGGACAGGAGTGAGAGTGAGCGTTGCTGTTTTATTCAGGAGTCCGTCGCAGTACGTGTGTTGTTGGGATATAAGTGTAGGGCCTATACGAAGTGAAGAAGGAGGCATTGGCGATTCACAAGGAGAGTGCTTCTTCGTACTCCATTCACTACAGTATTCACATTGATGGAAGGGAGAGCATCTCCTTTCCCCTCTTCTCGAGCTACTCAGAGGTGCTCTCTCTCGCGTCCTGTTCTCTCCCCCTCACCGAAGAAGGCAGTACGGAAGTGGTTTCCTACAGCCCCGCCTGCTCTCTTCCCTTCATCTTCCTCTCCACAGGCACCGCCTTCCGCACCCAGCCTGTAGGTGCAGCGGAGAGAGTGTGAGCGTAGACGGAGTCCCACACGCTGTTCAACTGCGTGACGCACACGGTGAGCGAGGTGTGGTGCGCGCCGCGTTCGCCGTGCTATTCGCTGATCGCGTCGCTGTATTCAGAGGTGCCGTACGACTACCAGGAGGAGGTGGAGCGCTTCCAGTCCACGCTGGAGGATCTTCTTCTGGAGGATGTTTCGACGAATCCACACTTGCTGTTTGTCGAGGGTTCTTCGGGACGGTTGGTTTCGTCTGTGGCGCCAGTGGAGGAAGAGGTGTATTTGTATTTGTATTGCGTGCTGGGCGTTCCGGTGAGCACGCCGGTGGTGTCGGTGGAGTGTGTTTTGGAGGATGGGAAGTGTGTGTGCTTTGCGAGGGGGTGTTGTGGGGGTGATAGAAAGAAGTGTGAGGGTGATCAGAGTTGTTCTCAGGGTGGAGAGAAGAGTACCTCTGCTAATGAAGAGAAGAATCTCTCTGCTAATGAAGAGAAGAATCACTCTGCTAATGAAGAGAAGAATCACTCTCAACAACTGAAAGGAAACAACCCTCAGAAAAGGAACGACAAGCAACCTGTCAAAGCAGAAACAAACGACACATCCCACTCCATCGCAATCTCATCCGACTGCGCGTCTCTCCTCACAACTCCAGTGAAGGAATGCACGCTCACTTGTAACTGGAATTCACATCATTCACGGATTAGATGACATGGACGACCCCGAAGACCTGAAGCAACTCTTCTTCATCATGAACAACAGGGACAGCGACGAAATGAACCAACTCACGGTGTGTCAGAAGTTCATCAAACGCATCACCATCTCGGACTCCGTCCCTCACTTCAAAGGCGTTGTGCGAGACGAGCTGCTTACCCAGCAGGATTACCTGTTCAGCTTCTCGGAAGTGTTTATCCCCCGTAAGCGAATGAACTGAGTGTCACGCACAGTGCATCTTGTCCTCGCCCACCTCCGTCTGATTCCTCTTCTGTACAACATCACGCGATACACCGACGTGCTGGACGTGAGCTTTGAGCGTAGGAGGAGCGAGCAGCGTGCATTGTAGTGAACGAGGAGCACACGGCGTCTCTCAACGACCTCGTCCACCACCTGGCGGCGTACAACAGGCGTATTCGCACCTCTCTCAACGGAGACGCGCTGACTCAGCAGTCGTACGAGGCGCTGAACCAGAACCTCGTGATCAACAACAAGCTGGTGGACAAGGCGGAGCTGACGGCGCTCTTCAATCGGATCGCTGGCGCGACTACCAGCGAGAGCGCGTCGTCCTCCATGCGGACGCTGGAGTCGATCTACCAGAGCATCAACAGCCAGATGAGCGTGGCGATGCGCGTGAAGGACGAGAGCGTGGAGTGCGACTTGGAGACGTTCCGCTGTTTGTGCAGTGTAGGTTGATCATCAACAGGGGTGCATCGCGGCGGGAAGGGGATTGAGGTGTTGGTGAACAAGATCCGAGAGGGCGTGTGCGACGACGCACTTCATCTGAAGTTGGACGGTTGCTGTGAGGCGAGGACGTGATGGATAGGGAATGGGCTGTCGCCGCAGCAGCGCGAGGAGATCGTTCTGGCGCTGAGGGAGCATCCGCTGAAGCGACTCACCACGATCACTCTGGAGAACGACAACTACACGGGGCTGGTGAAGGAGGTGGTGGGGCAGATGAACGGCGTTGTGCTGAAGCGAGTGGTTTTGGGGAGAGAGGATGTGGACGCCTTGTGTGCGAGCCTTCGAGGAGGGAGGTTGAGGAGCGTGGTGATGGACACGGTGCCGATTGGGGGCTATGTTCGAGAGGAGGCGTTTCGGGAGTGCGTGTCGGGTTCGTCGGTGGTGGTTGTAAGTGTGAAGGGTGTTTGCGATTGCTCGAGTGAGGGTTTTCGTGATCGTTCTCCTAAGGTGTCTTCATGATTGCTCGAGTGAATAGTCTTCATGATTGCTCGCGTGAAGAACACTCCTGACATTCCCACTACAAAGAACACTAATTCAATGTATTATACCTTCTTATCACTGTTTGTTTCACAATCCTCTTCCCACTATGAGTACTGAACGTAAACCACTCATCGCCATCGGTATTGAAGGAAGCGCAAACAAGGTGAGTCCTTTTCCTTGCCATTCACGCACAGTGTGGAGTGGGGATTATCCGAAGCAACGGAACGCACTGCGAGATTCTATCGAACATCAGAAAGACATTCATATCGCCTCCGGGAACGGGATTCCTTCCACGTGAAACGGCTTGGCATCATCAGCAACACGTGATTCCATTAGTCCGTCATGCTTTATCCGTGGCGAAAATGACTCCGAAGGATATAGATATCATTTGCTTTACAAAGGGTGCGTTTTTGGGAAGGAAGTGATACCTAGGACCTGGAATGGGAGGACCACTCACGTCTTGTGCAGTAGCTGCAAGGACCCTGTCTCTATTGTGGGGAAAGCCCCTTGTGGCGGTGAATCACTGCGTGGGTCATATCGAAATGGGACGAGTGGTTACGGGATCGGACGATCCGATTGTGCTGTATGTGAGCGGCGGAAACACACAGGTTATCTCCTACTCCTTTAACCGGTTTGATTTGCGTGGTAAGGTGATGAGATAGATATCGCATCTTCGGTGAGACCATCGATATTGCTGTCGGCAACATGTTGGATCGTTTTGCGCGCACACTCAATTTATCCAACTCCCCGTCTCCCGGATACAACATCGAACAACTGGCGAAGAAGGGAAAGAAGCTGGTGGAGCTTCCGTATAGTTGGTTGGGATTCTTGATGGTTAGGTACACCGTGAAGGGAATGGACGTTTCCTTCTCCGGACTGTCCACGTATATAGACAAAATGGCAAACCAATTGAAGGAGCAGTACTCGATCGAGGACTTGTGCTTCTCCCTGCAGGAAACGGCCTTTTCCATGCTCGTCGAGATTACGGAACGTGCCATGGCGCACTGCCAGAGGAACACCGTGCTGATCGTGGGAGGCGTGGGATGCAACAAACGACTGCAGGAAATGATGCAAGCGATGGTGGCGGATCGGGGAGGGAGGCTATGCGCCATGGACCAGCGATACTGCATTGACAATGGAACGATGATCGCGCAGGCGGGTGTGCTCTCGTATATGTACAATGGCGCGACGGAGTTGAAGGATACGGTTTGCTCGCAGAGGTATAGGACGGATGAGATGGAGATTGTTTGGAGGTGGGGTGTTTGTTGGTTTTATACGTTTGTGGGTGGGGAGGAATGGAGTGGGTTTGGGTG
Organism: Blastocystis sp. subtype 2; assembly: GCA_027406325.1. Taxonomy (NCBI): domain Eukaryota; class Bigyra; order Opalinata; family Blastocystidae; genus Blastocystis; species Blastocystis sp. subtype 2. Next base: position 9,682 of record JANPWJ010000974.1, read on the forward strand.
TTCTCACTAATTGATTGAGTGAGCTCATTCTTTTCGTTTCAATGAGTATTGAGGGTTCGTTTGAGTTCAAGAGTAAGTTGGGAGAAGGGTGAGTGGTCTGGGAGGTGGATTAGGGGTAGTGGTTTTGGCGAGGTGTTTGTGGCGTTGGATAAGGCATCAAACGATTTGGTGGCGATCAAGCGAGTGAAGATGGTGATGGAGGACGAGCAGATCAAGAGTGAGTCAGAATTGCTGAAGGAGTGTCAGTCTCGTTACATTGTGCGATACTACGATGTGATGCGAATGGAAAGCGAGCTGTGGGTGTGTTGTTGAAGGATAGAGTGATGTGTAGATTGTGATGGAGTACTGTCACTGTGGGTCTGTGGGAGCGTATTTGAGGAGTGGGAATCGGTTGAAGGAGGATGAGTTGCGAGAGGTGGTGAGTTGTTGTCTGTTGGGGTTGTCGTATCTTCACAATCGAAATGTGATGCACCGAGATATCAAGCCAGACAATCTATTCATCTCCGAGAGTGGTGTGATCAAGTTGGGCGATTTCGGATTGGCTGTTCAGTTGGAGCATTCGTGTTCAAAGCGGAATAACGTGTGTGGGACTTCGATGTACATGGCTCCCGAAGTGTACGAAGAAGAGGCGTGTTTGAAGAGCGATGTGTGGGCCCTTGGAATCAGCATTATTGAAATGGCAGAGAACAAGAATCCGTTCGCTGGAATGACGTCGGCGCAGGTGATGAATCGCGTGATGAGCAAGCCATCACCTTCTCTCTCCTCGTCGGGGTGGTCTTCCGACTTGGTTGACTTTGTGAAGAAGTGTTTGGTGAAGGATGTGAAGAAGCGAGCGTCGGTGGAAGAGCTATTGAATGTAGGCGTTTCTCATCACTGTAACGACTAGCACCCTTTCGTGAAGGATTCTGTGGAGATGATCGAGAGGGGAGTCAAATCTCCTATCATTCAACATCTCAAATGGAAGAGCTGTTTCTTCACGACAGCCACCAATCCAAATCGCTTTCATTACAACTATTTCACGTTTGAGTGTAACAAGAGTTGGAGTGTGTCTCACATTCCGAAAGGCGTTTCGAGACTGGAGAATGGCGTGATTGTTGAGTATGGGAGAGGAAGGAGAAGTGTTTGGGCAGATGTGAATAAGAAGGAGTTACTGGAAGTGGAGGGCGTGGATTTGAGTGAAATGAAACGAAATGAGATATTGGATCTGAGTGTGGAGGGAGATCGTTGGGAAGGCGATGTGTTGAACGGCAAGCCATGTGGTTGGGGTGTGATGTACGACAAGGACAATAGGATGATGTACGAGGGGTTCCGAATGGGTGATGTGAATATGTGCTATGGTCGCAAGTACTACAGTGACATATCGAGGGTGGAGTACGAGGGCGAGTGGTGTGAGGGGTCGCGATGGGGCAGAGGCGTTCTATTTGATCGTAATGGTGTTGTTGTGTATGATGGTGAGTGGTTGAATGATGCTCCATTGGAGAAGGTAGTAGAGATCGGGTCTGCGAGTGTGTTGTTACACAACCACATTGAAGAATTGCGTGTGAGTGATAGGTGCTGCAATGACGAGGGATTGAGGGAGTTGGATTTGAGGGGCTTTGTGAATCTGAGGAAATGGAGTGTGGGGAATGAGTGCTTTGAGAATGTGAAGAAAGTGAAGTTGATTGGGTTGAGTGAGTTGGAGAGTATGGAGATTGGAATGAACTGCTTCACGAAGTTCAAGAATACATATCAAATCACACCTGATGCTAATCGTCACTTCTATTTGAAGAACTGTCCCAAGTTGAAGTCATTGAAGATGGGTC
>JANPWJ010000975.1:0-13192 GCA_027406325.1 Blastocystis sp. subtype 2
ATGGGTATACAACGTAACACTGCTGTTGACACCTGTGAAAAAGTATGATGAGATGGGTACACTGCTGTTGACACCTGCTGACTCATAGCAAGAAGTACGTATTTTAAATGTTTTCTATAATAAAGAAACCATGGAACGAAAATTTCAGCGTTATACACTTAGAGACTTGAAGATCATTGAAAATGGTAATATCATTGACAAGGATACTGGCTTTATTCGCAGAGTACCGTCGAGACATGCACCTGTGAAAGTGTTCAATCCACTGACAGGACGAATGATCTATGTAAGCAATAACCAAGTGAGGGTACTCCACAATGAGCATAAGATCTACTATGATGATGTGACAAACACTATTGAAGTGCTTGATGAGAAACTGAAAGCAATAGTAGAGAAGAGAAAGCAAGCAGGTAAGAAGGTGTCACCTCCACCAGTAGATAGTGAAGCACTAACCTACAGTGTAACCGTAGGTTACGAAGACTGCTTTGATGAATTCACATGGGACGAAGAGGGTAACATCTACTTCTAGTGAGACAGGCTAATTTACTTTGATTTAAAAGTACGTCCATTAATTATAAATTTTATTTCTTTTCCAAAGTAAATACAAAGTAAAATGAATAGGTATGCCAACAACGCTAATTATACTGTTAATCCTTTAACTGGAAAATATATCATGAAAGGCAAGAGCTTGTACAATAAACTGGCTAGGATCTTCTTTACTGATGGAAATAATAATCTCACCGATGAAAGAATTCCTACCGATTATACAGCAAAGGATTATGGCACGAGACTAGGAGTCCTCAGTCAGACTCGTCTCAACAGAATCAACAAGGAACAGACTCAAAAGCAATCCAAGAGACATCGAGTTGCAGATCCTATGAACGAGGGTAAGCACATCTATGTGGGTTCAAGCACATGGAATGACCGCTACAAGCACTTCAATTGGAATGGTAAGGAGTTTACAGGTCCTCGCACTATCAGACTGAACAGTATGCAGGGAAGTGTCCAGAGTCGTCGTGAGTACAGAAGACTACATGGTAGCAAGAAGGCAGACAGACTACTTGAGAGTGGTGAGATCCTCAACAACGAGATGGGCTACAAAGTAGTCTACTACAACACGAGTGATGTGATCAATAAGGAGAAACGTGGAGCCAAACAGAAAGACACTCGTGACTTTGAGATAAGCCGTCAAGGTGATAACATCTATGTGAATAGACGTGGTGAGAGAGATAACAAACAAAAGGTGAAGATGCTCTACTGCAAGCAGGAGGATGACATGATGGACAAAGCATCGCTTGATCAGTTCTGTAAGCGATTGGTGGAGTTTATCAAGAAGGGAGAAACATATGCTCCACAGTACTTGATAGATCTCGGTACGATTGACTCCTTCACCAAGATTGGAGACAACGATGATGATGTAACCATAAGGGAAGTCATGTATCTGAGAGATGGACGTGCTCCACATGAGAAGGTGTTGATCAAGGGTCATGAGAGGGAGTGGTGTGAGAAGTTCCTGAAGGAGTATCAGAACATGATTGAGGCATTAGAGATGAGAGGATCTGGTTGGATCTATGAGGGTAATCTAGGTGTATCACTAGTGATGATTCCACTGAAGGTGTGTGTTGGTGCTGCAATCAAGACTCCTGCGATTCTAGGTTACTCTGTGTTGAATGCTTGTATCGATGACAATCGTTGTCTGCAGAGAAGTCTGATTCTGGCATGTGATGAACGTATCGTGAAGTCCAACAATGTGTGCCATGTGAAGGCTTATGGTAAGTACTGGAAGAAGGCTGACAGGAACCTTGTGTTTGGTCACACTATCCCTGAGATTGAATCCACTGTCAACATCCAAGACAACACACCGTTTGTGGCATGTGAAGAGAACTTCAAGGCACTCGAAGACCTGCTGGACATCTACATCACTTGCTACCAGTTCAACATGAATGCAGGTTTTGATCTGTCGAGTACTACTGCTGAGAACCGAGCATTGTTCACTGTTGAACCTCTGTATCCTATCTCTTCCAATGAACGACAGGATAAGACTCACATCTATCTCTGTGTCCTCAACGACATTGAGAAGGAACTGAAGCACTTTGTGTACATCAAGGATGCGAAGGTGTTCAGTGCGTATGTCACCAATGGTAGTGACACGAAGCACAACTACCGACCATCACAAAAAGTCTTCTGCAGATGGTGTCTGTACAGCAACTGCAAGTCCAACGTACTCAAGCATGAGATCCGCTGTCATCCTGAGAAGGTGCCTGAGAGTGAGCGATACATCCTTGAGTCGGGTGACTCTCGTCTTCGTTGGACCAACCAGCGTTATCAGATGTATGCTCCTGTAGTGATGTATGCAGACTTCGAGTCTTCCATCAATGAGCAGGGTGAACACAATCCAATTATGCTATCCGTTGCTTGTGTGAGTCGTATTCCCAATGTCCAGACAGAGTACAAGGTCTTCCGTGGTCCCAACGAGAATGCCAAAGACTTCATTCCATTCATAGAGTATCTGGAGCGTACTCGTTCTAGGATTGTTGATGAGCTGTATGACGAGAGAAAGATGGTTGTGACACCAGATGTAACAAAGGACTATGAGGCAACAGAGGAGTGTCCATTCTGTCACATTCCACTGATAACCAAGGATGAGAAGAAAGAGATCTCTGCAATCACTAGTGATGAACAGCGTAGACGTCTGCTCGAGCTGGAGTCCCTCTACGAAGAGGATCCTGAGCTGTTGACAGAGTATGACCTCTATGAACTTGAAGAGGCTAAGGAGGATGGTAGTCTTGAGAAGGCTCACAAGGCAACACGTTCCTTGCCTACAGACTCAGTCAATTGGAAGCGAATCAGAGAGGACTATCACACGAACAAGAGTCGTATGGTTCAACTAGCAAAGAAGTGCAAGGTTCATAAGGCTACAAAGGCAGAGAAGGAGGAGTATGAGAAGTTGAAGTCTACACAGTTGATGTATGCTCGTGTGAAAGTGAGACACCATGCACACATTGCAGGAGAATACTCCAATGGTGTTGAATCCAGACAGTATGCTGCTGGTGACTACATCTGCACCTGTTGTGACAAGTGCAACTTCCAGCTCAGCTTCAACAAGACGAACTACAAACTCCCTGTCTACTTTCACAATGGTTCTCGCTATGACAATGCATTCATCATGAAGATCATTCACAACTACAAGCAGCTGCATCCTAATAGCAAGCTCGATGTGATTCCTACAGCGATGGACAAGGAAATGCTCATCACACTAGACAACATCGACTTCAAGGATAGCTACAAGATGATCTCGAGCAAGTTGAAGGACATCGTTGCTCAGACTCTTGGTTCTGACTTGAACAACTATCCTGTGACCAAACAGCTACTCAAACACTATCTTGAAGACCATAACAAGAACTATGATGAGACATACATTGAGCTGATGACACGCAAGGAACCTATGTTCTACAATCTGATCACATCGTACAAGACTCTGTCCAATAGATACATGCCTAAGATTGATGACTGTTATGATGTGCTATCCAACTCCTTCATGACTCAGGAAGACTACAACCACATGAAGACTTTATGGGCTACATTCAACATCAAGAATTGGGGAGAATACTACGAGTTGTACAACATCCTCGATGTGACACTGCTTGCTGATGCGTTTGAACACTTCCGTACAGCTACATACAACTCGTTTGGTGTTGATGCTGCTCACTACCTCACTACTCCACAGATGTCATACAGTCTGTTCCTCAAGTTCATCTCGAACAATGATGAGACTCGCTTCATACCTCTTGCAGAGAAGTGGGCAAGCTATCAGATGAAGATTGGAGCCAATGAAGGGTGTTCCATTGCTCAACTGCAAGACATCTTTGTGAAACGCATGACAGAATACCAGAAGTCTGGAGGTATCAGACTTCTCAGCAAGAACGATATGGACACGTTCATTTCTCTGAAGGACAATCTGCGTGGTGGTATTACGCAGATTACGACACGCTATGCGACTGTTGAAGACTCTTCATCTCAGATCTATTATCTTGACGCGAACAATCTCTATGGTGGTACTATGCACCGTATGATGCCTTATGACATTGTCTATGATACAACAGAGGAATGGAAGCTCATCAACGCTAATGGTCCTACTGCTTGGGTCAACTCACTTGGTACCTATGATGAATATGGATACTTCATCGAGTGTGATGTTCACTGTGAGGACTATGACAAGTTCAATGACCTGCCATTCTTCCCTACTCAGCGTGTTGGTGAGTACTCTCCTTACATGCTGCAGTATGCAAAGGATCTTGGTATTGAAGACATGCTCAATGAGAAGGACAAGACGCAGAAACTCATCTGTGATCTTTGTCCCAAGAAGCACTATGTGGTTCACTACTCTATGCTTCAACTCGGTCTACAACAAGGCTACAAGCTTACCAAGATCCACAAGATCGTCAAGTTCAGACAAGCTCCATTCATCTTCGAGTATGTCAATCAATTGAGTGACATGCGTGCCAAAGCGTCGTCATCTGTGCTCAAGAATCTGTTCAAGCTGCTTGCTAACAGTATCTATGGCAAGTTCGTGGAGACAGGTCTCAATAGAATGAAGGTGAAGTTTGCCTCTACCAAGAAGGAACAGGATGCAATCATGCAGAAGTATAATGGACTGATCGATGGAATGGAGTTGATTGATGATCTCTGGGTTGGAAAGATCTTCAACCCTGTCAAGCGCATGACAAAGCCGTTCTTCATTGGCTTTGCAATCCTCGACATGTCCAAGTACATCATCTATGATTTCTACTACAACAAACTGAAGAAGACCTTTGCCAATGTCACACTGCTTGGTCAAGATACAGACTCGCTGATCGTGAAGATCACAGACAACGACATCACGACCAAGATGCTCGATGACTACAAGAGCTATGACTTCTCTGAGTTGGACACATCGTCTTACTTCTACAACAAGCTGGTTGAGTACTACAACATCAAAGTGAATAACACCCGTGGCTTCGCCACTGAGTTCCCATCACTCAACTCCTTTGTGAACTTCAACAAGAAGGTTGCTGGACCGATCTTCAAGGATGAGCACAAGGGTCATCGTATCACTGAGTTCTGTGGTCTGAGACCCAAGCTGTACTGTATTCTCGATGAGAAGAATGTGATTCACAACGCTGCTAAAGGCGTACCACGAACAGTAACTGACTCTGTAGGTAATATCATGAAGATCAAGAACATGGAGACATACAAGAGAGTCCTGTTTGGAAAGAGTAAGGATGATGCTGTATTGATGGGTAACTATCACAGAATCGCGAACAGAGAGTTGAAGATTGAGACAACGGAACAGACTAAGGTGTTGTTTACCTGTCTAGATAACAAGAGATATGTGTGTGATGATGGCATACATACCCTTGCGTTTAGACCATAAACAGATGGCAACACAGTTTTACTTTGCTTTCAAGGAGAAGCAACGCTTCTCCGCTTTTCCTTCGGAAAAGTAAATGCACTACTCTATTATTATTCAAGGAGAGGCACCTAATGGATCATTCACATGGAGTCGAGGAAACTACCGCTTCAAGAATCCCTATATCACGATGATGAAAGTGCTCTTCACACCTGACACTGCTGCATTCACCAACATTGATACACAGAACATTGTCACAAACAGTAAGAATGAACGTGTGGTCTTTGACAAAGGCTATTACACGCTGGCAGAGATCCTTGCTATGTTGAATGAGATGCAATGGTGTCAGTTCAGTATTGTCACGAGTGGATACTCTTTTGGCTGTATTAAGCTCAATGCTCAATATGCGCTAGACCTTTCTAAAGCACCAGAGATTCGTGAAATTCTAGGACTGTCACGTGACAGCTCGACTACGTCGAGCACGATGGCACAGAGTGCCATCTACGATGGCTTACACTTTGGTACTAGTATCATTGATATCACGAGGAACAGACAAGTTGTTCAAGTCTACTCATCGATTGTGCGAACCTCTGACCTGAAGATCGCCAATCAGAACAACAATCTCCTGACAACAATGATGTTCGATGATCCTCAATCCAACTACCTTAGAAAGATCGAAGATGTTTGTATACCTATCTGCAATCGATTTGACAAGCTCTACTTCTCATTCAAAGACCTCGATGGGACCCTGATGAAGCTACAAGGACAGTTTGAACTTCAATTGACTGTTGACGACGTAACAGAGAAAAGTGAAAAAGGTATAACCTCTCTCAGTCAATTCAGTCTCACACAAGTCTGCAACACACCAAAGACAGTAGTCAAGTTGGAGAATCCACTGTCATTCAAACAATGCTACATCTCTGCTATATCGTTGTACACAGACTTTCAACTCTACAATGTACCCAAAGACCAAGTGATTGTCATTGATGGAAACGCAACAGATCATGCCACTGTTGAGATCCCCAAAGGAACCTATGAGATTGAAGAGGTGATTGCAATGCTCAACACGAGTGACGCTCTGTTTGAGCTGATCTACGATGGAACGAATGCCTTTCGAGTGTCAGTCAACTACTTCTACAGACTTGACTTCACACGAGCACCGACTATACAGAAGATACTAGGCTTCGAGCAATCTGTCATTCAGAAAGGAACAGAGATCATCAAGAGGTACTATCTCACTTCATCTGCCAATCAAATCGTTGTAACAACAGACACAACTCACTACACGCTTGTCATTCCTACTGGATACTACACGTTTGCAGAGTTCATTGAAGCGGTTAGGGATGAACTGACGAAGGTGATACCTGTCGTGAGTACACAAACCACTACACAATATGTTGCTTTCAACGTTACGAATACGAACTGCTACTTTGATCGAGCTTCTGCAGACACTACTATCAACAACTATGGTTGGACTCCTTGGTTCAAGTTGAATCCCACACTGAAGAACCTCTGCATCGAACGACCAGATGAATCGATGAATGGAACCAACGGTTATGCCTTCTTACCAGACTCGTATGTGTTCTATGACCAATATCTACGTAGAACCGATCTCTTCTATCTGATCAAGCCATCGTTCACCTACACGATGACAGAAGGCTCTACTGTCCTCACAAGTGGTACAGCATCTCTTACAGATGGTGACTACAGCATCAACACCCTTGCAGCCACAATTACAAGTAGTCTCAACACCATCTACCAGCAAGCCAAGGGTATTTCTGATAGTCAACCAGAGTCTATTCAGTATACAAACGATGGTAATAAGATCAATGGTGCTACAACTGCTCCAATAGTAGACATGTCCATCTCAGCTTACAATTACACCAGTTTACCTCTAACAAAGAACACGAGACGAATTGTACTGAGTAGTCTCCATGCAAAGGATGTTGAATATGGAACCAAAGTCAATGTGAATCACGATATTACATACACTCATGCAACTGCTGACGATCCTACCCCGAAGACTTATACAATCACAAAGGGTGTGCACGACAAGACAGAGTTGATCAATAGTATAATGAGTAATATAAGTAATAATCAACTCTTTACAAGAACAGTCAATGGTAGAACAGTGGTACAGTGTAGAAGCAACAATGTTCCTACGCGTTATACAACATGCTCAGATCCTGTCTTTCCTATTCCAAACGGTAGCTGGCGTAGCTTCACCTTCAAGTTCTCTCAAGCATCATCTGCAAGGATGCCATCAATAGCCACACCCGAGGAGTTCATCACAGCGTTTGCAGATGGTTTTACTATCGAGAATACTGTAGACGGTGCAAATGTTAAAACACCAATATATTACAGAATCTTCTTTGCGGATCCTACAAAACTCAGCAGTGTAGACACAGTCACTGATGACGAGTTGAAGACGACTCCTAGTTTCATCGGATCTACAGATAGTCACTTCATCTACTATGCCAACAGAGTAACCAAGGCGTCTTCCTTCCCGATCAAACGCTGCTTCAGAACAAAATCAGTATTCAGTACTGCAATGACTTATACGAACAGTTCAGGTGATAAGAAAACGATTACTATACAAGGTGGTAACATCACTCAGGAAGGCTTCATCCAAGACATGAACGCCAAGTTCCTTGCAAAGAACATACCTCTAGAGTGGGTCTATACAACATCAGGCTATACGATCAAGACAGATGATCCCTTTACACTGACCTGTAGTCTACTGAATGATTCATTTCTTGGTCCATCAACTCCTGTGAGTGGTTCGGTCAGCCACATTTGGACAATCCCGTTTAACCAGCTCATACAGCTTGACAATACAGAAGCGTTGTACTCAGAGAATCCTGTGGACATTACAAACAACCTCTCTACTCTCAAGTTGTATTGCAACATAGTAAAGAGCAAGACAAAGCCACTGCTGAGCAACATACCCATTGAGGATCTGTACAAGAACTACTTTTACAAGAATCGTTTGGTGATTCCTTGTATGGAACAGTTGGACCGACTGGAGTATGAGTTCCGTAATGAAGGTGATGAAGAGTTGTCTTTCATAGGGAATATCTACGTGTTGCTGACGTTTACAATACAAGAGTGAGCTCACACGCTTTTTTCACTTTGTAAGGAGTTGTCATGGACAACTCCTATTTTATTGCGTAGCAAGGAGAAGCAAAGCTTCTCCGCTTTTCCGAAGGAAAAGTAAATGAACCTTACATTCTCCATAACAAGTACATTTGAGAAGGAATTCACAACCAGTAATCTAGTGAACGCAGACCTTGTGATAGAGCGAGTAAGCTGTGTTACAGGCAAGCGAACCATCGGTTCGCGCGTTGCCGAAGGCAACTTGAACCTAGGAAACGACTCTTCGAGTCGTGATGCCGAAGGCATCTGTCTGATGCTAGACACCATCAACAACATGCAGGAGTCCACAGCAGCTGGGTCTCGAGGACTTCAATCACCTATGGTCTGTATAAACAGCACATGGCAGTCAGATCACATCAACGTAGTTGTACCAAAGACAAGAAAGTGGAGATTCTACATCACTAACAAGGAAGGACAATACATCTCACTGAAGACACCTATGTTCGTTTCAATTCATTTTAGTATTAAGAGTAAATGAGACCCGTAAGCATCATCAATCACAACACAATCATCCCTAAGAATACAGGCCGTTATAGAGAGACATTCAACACAGTTGTCTTACCCAAGAACAACACCTACAAGATCACCTCAATCACCTGCAAAATCGACACAACAAGTCTCTGGAACATACGTCAGACCAACGTCATTAAGATGGTGAACACTCAGAACCAGACAGTGAACTTGTCAGTTACAGGAGGTTACTTTGATATAGATAGTCTATGTGAAGCAACAGGTAAGTGTGTGGCCATTGACTCTGAGAATCTCGCATACATCACTTCAAACTGTAAGTCAATCGATTTTAGTGATGCTCCAGACTTTGCAAACATGTTTCGTTTCGAGAGGAAGAGCTACATTACTGGTGACAAAGCAACAGAAGTCTATGATGTAACAAATGGACTGGGAGTCGTCAAGATCTACTCCAGCATCATGAAACAAACCTTTGGAATCAAGAGTAGCTTCATAGACAATCTGATCCATGTGTCAACAGGGTTGAATAACATCGTATCGATAGACAATCTGAGCATCGATGTGATAGAGCAGTCCAATCTAGATTCAATCGAATGGCTGATAACAGACATGAATGACAAGCCAATCACTCTGAACTCGAATGTCTATGTGTCATTCACAATCACGTGCTACGAGTAGTTTTTCTTCCTCTAGTAAATGATCATCAAGGTAGACAACTGTCACTACTCCAAAGTAAACAACATTGAGCTGAAGTCCAACACATTCACTCTGTACATTCAATGCTTCAAGAAGTTCAATACTAACAGAGACATCTATGAATTCAAGACAGACACAAGTAAGGTCTATGTGTCTTCATCTACTGTTGCAAAGGTGTTTGTACCAGACTTTTCATCACTTAACACACCAATTGATACACTCATTGCTTCTGCAATAGATGAGAACACATGTAGTATGGTGAAGTTTGTGTTTGTAGCGTATTAACCGAGACAACGTTTTACTTTGTAAAAGTAGGAAACTGCTTCGCAGTTTCTATTTTATTGCGTAGCAATAAATGATACGCTATTGGAAGGAAAAGTCTACTTACGATCCACAAGATTTCACTCCAACAGATGATTCCTACATTAACCTTCCCTTCAGAAAGAGAGGTCACATCCAACACTCTACACGAATGATGGAAAAGCGAATGCAGAAGTACTTCGATAAAACAGAAGAAGCACTCAACAAACAAATGACAGACAAGTGGAGAAACCTCAAGTCTACCTTTGATTCCTACATGAACCTCACACCCTACGAGAGACGTCGTACTAGCGTTGCAAACATGCGTGGCTATCAGATTGATCCAAGCCGTAAGGTACTGTACTCGTTTGAAGACAACTGTGTCTATGACATCAACATCAGTGATGCATACTTCAACAAGATTATTGTGAAGACGGTGAATCATACATTCACTGATATGGAGAAGAGAACCATCTTTGACAATCCATACTCCTATCAACCAGTCAGTCCTTATCGAATTCACTGGCCAAGTGTTGGTGTCAAGGGAACAGGTGAACTAGCTCTTGCTGCGATTGAGAAGTCTCTCACGAGTGTTGCTGATGCTACAAGAGACTTCACAGACACGATGAACCAGACAATGGTGAACTTCACTAGCTCTGTTAACAACATCACTGCACAGAATGCTATGATACAGCAAGACTTTTCAAAGCAAGAGACACAGGAACCTAACCCCACGAAGCGATACTTAGATGAATATGGAACAGACACAGTCTACTATCGTGACGATGGACACAAACCGACTGGAGCTACAGGTGAGAAGCTGAGACACTTTACAAGAGGTTCAAAGCAATACAGACAGAAGATTGACATGCAAGGATGGATAGACGATGGTCACTACATATGGAATCCTGCTCTAGAACAACCACTTACTGTCAACAACACCATTCAACAAAACTTCAATGATGGAGAAGCACTTGCTCCTGTTATCAAGCAGCTCAGTGACACCATCGCTCAAATGACTCCATTCGATATCTCTGCAAACATGACTCAAATCTACACAGTGATTACTGAAACTGCAGCAGAGATTCGTAAGGCAACCAAAGAGAGTTCCTCCAACACCAAAGCAATGAATGAGACACTAACACAGGTTCTTGACATGGTGAAGCAAAAGCTAGACAGTGCAAAGTATGATAGCATCCTGTCTGAGATGAGCCAGAAGTATCAAGACCTAGTGAAGAGTATTAAGGACTGTGAAGAGGGATGGGGAAACAAGGTGATGGACATCTGTAATGCTCTGAATGCAATGATCGAGAAAACAGAAAAACAAATGCAAAGAGTGGTGAAGACGGCTAGACCCAATGAAGAAGCGCTTGTGCCATCTATTCGGAGTGAAGACACAGGAGTTATCACATCCATTAGTGACTTGTTTAATTCACTGAATGCACAGTACTCAAGCTACCTACAACAGATTCAACAGCTCAATACACAGATGACTGCAATCGTACCAAACGGAATAGCACAGCAACTGAATACCATCAACACATCAATCAATAACTCTAGAGCATTCTATCAAAATCTGTTGAATGCTATGCAGTCTCAGATCATTGGCTCAATTCAAGAGAATACCCTAGCGACGCAAGGAGTTACACAACAGCTAGATAATATACAGAATGGTATAGCTACTCTTGACAATACCATTGGTCAAAACAACCTGCTCACAAACATGCAGACAGTGATGTTGCAACAGATTGGTGTAAACACAGAGAGAATGTTGGCTCAACAACAGTACAACAACTGGCTGATTGAGAATGGATTCAACTACGTTGCTGAGCAACAGAACAAGGTATATGAAGCATACAAGCAGTTGAGCAATCGTCCAGTAACACCAAAGTATCTGTTGAGTGATGAAGAGAAGATACAACAGAACAACATCTTGCAGAGCACACCAGATTCAGTGAAAATTGAAGTATTGGAAGACGCAAATCTGGTTGTTCCTGCAGTTGCTTTCAGCAACTATGCAGCACAAAGTGCTGCTGCATACGCTGATACTGCTGAGACAATCGATACAGATTCACTAGAACAGATTCGTGATCAGTATGTGTTCTTCATGGACATTATGATGAACTACATCTTTGATTCAGCCTTCCAATCTTTCGTACAGAGGATTGGCTTTGTCAAGATGTTCAATGCATACCTCAAGAGGAATCAGAATACAGAGATCTTCAATCTATTTGTACAACTTGCCAATAGAGTTCCTGTGACAGAAGAGATGTATCAGAGAATGGAGCAACTGGTCAATAGCATACCATGTGACATAGACTTGAGTCTGAATGATTTGCTGAGCAAGACAGCTAGTTCTATTCAGAACATGTTGAATAGTGAGAATTAGCAAGACAAAGTGAAGCAGATGCTCTGCATCTGCGAAGAGTAGCTATGCTACTCTTTATTTTTACTTTGCTCTAATAAACATGTCTATTCCATTTACAATTGATGTATCCGCATTCTACGGTGAACCTGACTTTAGAGAACAGTCTTCCAACACCATTGTAGACAGACGTAAGACACTCAATCTACATAAGAAACTGGATGGAGCAAGCGACTCAGCACATAGTGCTGCTAGCAAAGCTAAGAAAACGAGAAAGAGCAAGAAGCAAGCGACAGCTGGAGCTGTTGCTATGCATAAGCAGGAGCGTGATGAACGTGCAGCAGGAGCAGTAGAAGCTGGCGCTTTAGCGTTCAATGAAGCACAACTCATGAATGAACTGACTGGTCTAAAGAAAGGTGGTGCACTCCCTGCATTAGCTGCTACAGTCATTCCTACTCTCATTCAGATGGCTCCACAGATCATTGCTGCTATCAAGAGTCTCAAGAAGGGTGGTGCAATGAAGATTGGTGGCGCTTCAGCAGTCTTCCTAGATGGTGTAGACCCTTCAAAGTATGATGATATGATCAAGACTCTCAAGGCTATTGACCGTCAAAAGAAGAATCTGATTAGAGAGGGTGGTGCTATTCGTGTTGGTTCAGGAAAGATGGGCACATTCTTCAAGAACGCATGGAACAACATCAAGACTTGGTACGGTAACAATGCAGAGAGACTGAAACCCATCACAGACATTCTTGTAAACGGGTGATACTAAATCATTACATGATGTACATTCGCGATTCACAGAAACACCACCATTTTCA
>JANPWJ010000977.1:0-13891 GCA_027406325.1 Blastocystis sp. subtype 2
TGACGCTGGAGCCGTACGAGCGCGACCACGCCGTGGTGACGGGAGAGTACAGACCGTAGCCGTGTTAGTTTTATTGGGGTGTTTGTTTGAGGAAGGCAAGAGTGTTTGAGGAAGATGGGAGTGTTCGTTCAAGGAGGATGGGAATAACTGTTCAAGGAATACAGAAGTAATCAAGGAATACAGAAATGCTCAAGGAACACACAAGCATTCAAGGAAAAGAGCGTCTCATCAACAAGGAAAGGAAGAGGAGTATTTGACAGTATTGCGAAAGCGATCTAAAAAGGAGTTCGTATGCCGCTCTGCGACAGGTGATTCTTCGATTCTCTGAACCACTGGACGCTTTCTCGGTGGCGATTCGGGAATCACGGTGGAGCCATCTATTTCGCCGCTGTCGCGCGCGAACCGCTTGACACTCATCGAGTTCCTCGTCATTTCTTCAATGTGCCGCAAATCGTACTCCGTTCCGATGCCCCGCTCCGAAGGCTTCTCTATCAACGCCTTGAAAGACATCGATATGAAGGGGCTTGAAAATGGAACGTCTTGTGTGGAATTGGCACGCACTACGTCATCACCTCACAACACGGCTCGCCACCTGAAACCGAAGACGTAGACGAATACGCGGAAGGACTCTCCTCGTCCATGCTGTTATCCGCGAGGGGAGCCAGCAATTGATGTGTAGTCGGATGAAGCACGCCCGCCGCAGTTTCCTCGGCGATTTCTTGCGGCAGGAGCGGCCCGAGGTACTCCGGAGGGTTCGCCTGGATGGACGGCGGGTACGGCATAAGCGGGACGGTGGAGCGCGACTTCGGGTCGTAAACGGTTTGATGGCGAAATGTGAACACGGCTTTGAGGAAACCCTCTTCGTAGCTACACTAAATGAAACACAGCAAGACGTACTCCGGGGGAATCACTGTCTTCATGCGGAGCTGGGCGAAAATCTCGGAGGGCTGTCTGCCGAGATTGACAGCATTGTACGCCTTGACGACTCCGACGCCGCGCAGCCGCTTCAGATAGTCGCAGCCGCACAGAATGCACATGTAGGTGAACATGTCGTGCGTCCAGCCGCAAAAGTCCAGCGTCTTGCATTGGCTGAGACGCCCCATGTCAATCTCCTCGCCGACACCCCCGTCCAGCTTGAAGAGCACGCAGCGACAGCCGAACACCAGAATATCGCTGTCCTCGGTAATCACGAAATCCACGTAGTTGTTGCGGTACAGAAACCCAAGCTCTGCGTCGGACTCATATGGCGCGACGACGTAGTCGATCTGGTGGGACCGGAGCTCTTGGATGAGCGGAATGTACAGCTCCGGAGTGATGTCGATCGCTTTGTAGTAGTACTCGCACGCCTCGGTGATGTTGCCCTGACTCTCCAGCTGATTCGCCATCTGGAGGTTGTAGTCGCGCGTCCTAGAAATGACCACGACGATTCTTCCCCACTCTTTCCGCTTCGCATTCGTTTCTTGTTTGTTTGGCAAATCCGCTCCGTCGAAAACGACGTAGGGAACGATTCCGTTTTGGATGAGCTCTTCCAGTCTGGACATGCAGTAATGTGTCAGTCTATGGTGAACTCCTTCCGCGGAGAGCATACCGAGTGTAGTCGTTGAACAGAATGATCTCCCGCGCGCAGGAACGCGATCCTCTGTGCAGCCTGAACACGTTAGACACGCGAAAAAAGAATACCAGCACAGCATATCCACCCCGGCTCGTTTCCCTCGGTAATGAGAGAGAGGTCTCGTTTCGGAGATCGAGGACAGCTGCGGCAAAAGATCACTAATTCCCATCGGTCGGAGCGGTAGACACAACTGGCAAAAAGGCCTTTGCAACAAACAGGGGTTTCCCACCAAAAGGAAAAGGCGAAATGATATGGGAATGAAATAACAACACAACGTGCAAGCATAGTAAAAAGGGGAAAAGAATCAACTAATACCTCCTTCGATAGAGATGCCACTTGCGACTGCGCTCGTTGATGAACCAGTTCTCTACCTTCTTGATGGAGAGCTCCGTCGCGATACTCAAACGCTCCTTCTCGTAAGCAGTGGGATACGGATTATCCACGTGGTCTTCAAACCATTTCGACAACACCCTCTTCGCCTCCTTGGGGATGTTCGGCCTCGTTTTGGTCGTCCTTCTCTCCTCATCCTCCGCGAACTCCACCAGCTCACTGTTGTTTCTCTTCTCCTCCGCCCACTCCTCCACGCAGCGGTCCAGCTCTTCCCGAAAAAGCAAGTATGTCCCGGAGATCACGTCGAGAAAGAAACAGTCGATGAAACGACTGCAATCCTGTTCCGAAAGGAACATCTTCAGTGAATCCGAGTCATTGCAAAAGTCAAAGCCGCACTGCTGCACCGTTCTGCACAGATCGTTCAGAGCCGGATAGAGCACCTCGCCAAGAGGGGGATACAGCTCACAGAGGAACTGAGAGTCGTTCATTCGCTCCTCGAAGACGTCGTAGAACTCGTCCAAGAATCGCTCATCTGTCTGCAACTGAAACGGAATGATGGAAGGGAAAAAGAAGTTGATCCAGTCCATACGCGTGGAAGCCGGATTGTCCGTAGTCTATTCTTCTTGATGGGTTTCGTGTCTCTGTATAGTGTAGGGTCAGCATCAAAGAATCACTGAACGTGCATCCCTTTCGCTGATTTGAATTATGGAGGGGTTCCGTGCCGTTTTGGGTATAGTGGGTAAGAGAATGAGAGGAGCGGGAGCGGAAGTGGTCTCCTGCGCAAAAGTGAGGCCGGTTGTGAGAAGAACCACCGAGTTTGGGGCTCTCTTCTGAGATAACAATGCATTACTGCAATTCTTGCGGTAGCATGACTGTTCAACTGTCGCCTATCTCACTGGAGGAAGTCATATCCTGGCGAGCACTCTTCCCAAATCGCATGACATCCTTTCAAATGGCCCTTGGTTATCAAGGAATCACTGAACGCTTGTCGTCGAGAAGACGCAATCCGTCCTCCACGATCGTGCGCTTTCTTGTACACGATGAAATGAACACAAGGAAGGACTCGGGCTGGATTCCACTTGGATGGACGGAACTCGATTCCTGAAAGAATGGGGTGCAACAGCGGCTCTTTCCGTTTCACAGCGGGGGAACGCAGCCATCTCACCGACGATTCTCCCTCCTCTCTCTATTCATTCACCAAGCCGTTCCTTCTCCCCCCTTGGATTCTTCGATCATAGTGAGGCGGTATTCCTCTGCACGTGATACGCGTTTAGGGTCAAATAGAATCTGTGTATTTCAACCCTAATGAAGAATCACCAAGGGGTAGAGACTAACGGTCAAGTAGAATCAAGTCTTCTCCGCGTGCCGTTTTCCGAATGGTACTGCAATGCCTCCTGTGGCTCGCGGCAGTCGTTTTGTCTCTTCTGAGTATGGAGTGCTCCTTCACCCTCAACCAGAAAACACCGCGCAGCATCGTGTACCTTGTTGTAAGGAAACTGGTGCGGAAGCCGGTGGAAGAAAAGGTGGTTGTGAATCCAACCGTCCCTCCCACTCCTCCCCCTGTATTCTACTCTGTTAGTGATATGGATAAGTGCAACGCTCTGTGTGGTTCTGTTCGGATGCCCTGACCCCATCACGCATAGTGCAAGAAGAGCATGGAGTGTTGCGACTCCTTGTATTCTAACCTCACCGCGCCGCTGAAACTGCCCCGCAACCGAACGATGCAGAATATCATGAACGACAAGTATATGTTCGATTTTATGACGCGCTATGACAGGACACCGCCGAAGAGTATGGTTTGTCAGTCTTCGAATGGTAGTTGTTAGTGCTTCCGTGTTCTGTAGCCGTTCTCTCCTTCTTTTCGAACTATCGGCATGCTCTCTTCGTCAAACGCTATACGAGAGACACGTACACCTTCGTCCAGGAGTACTATCTCCTCCAGGTCAATACGACAAGCGGCATGTGTAGTCCCTTTAAGCGCCAGCCCTGTTCGTCCTCTTCTCCCCGCTCACTCCATAGACATCCACGACCAGGGATACACGGGCACCACTCTCATCTTCACCCTCTCGTCCCTTCTCTCTCGTCCGTTCACGCGTAGCATAGACCGTCTGGACCGCTTCCCGTACATCCTGGAGCGCTGGAAGGGGCCCGTCAGCGTGGGGCTGTTCGTGCCGGAGGCGCAGTTGTACATCCTCGCGAAGAGGCTGTTCGCGCTCGCCCCGCGCCGAAACGTCGTGTTCACCATCTACGTACTCAAAACCATTGTCCGCGGACACGTCCCGTTCTACAACGACCGCGACGACAAGAGGATCTACGCGGGCAGGGGCATGTACCCGGTGAACCTGCTGCGCGACCTGGCGATCGAGAGCATCTCCACCACGCACTACATGATCATCGACGCCGACGTGCTCCTGTCGACGACGCTGTACAGCCACATCGACGACTACAAGACCATCCTGAGGAACCACAAGAACACCGTCGTGCTGCCGCTCTTCGAGTACTGTCGCGTGGTGGGCATGCGCAACTGTATGGAGAACGGCGTGTGTAAGGACCTGTTGAACTGGCTTGTTGTGTTTATCGTAGCTGGAGGCACGTTCCCAAGAACCGCGACGAGCTCCTGCGGAAGTGGGACCAGAGGTACATCAAGCCCATCAAGTCGTACTTTCACGTGGGAGTGTGGGCATGAGTTCATCGTAGCAAGTGGTCAACTTCACGGCGTGGCGGAACCAGACGGGCAGAGTCATGCGCGCCACGGTGTTCCACCTGATGGAGCCGTAGGAGTGCGCGCCCGCGTTCAGAGTAGATACGCCGTCGTGCGACGCTCCGCGATCGATCCGATTTTCCATCCCTCCTTTTTTGACTACGGCGGGAACAAGCAGGAGTTCTGGAGTCGTATGCTTCTTATGAAGTGTAATCTCTGCGCGAGCGGGTGAAGGGTAGACAACACGCCTTTCGTGTTCACGGACGATTTCGGTTTTGACGTTCCGCATAAGCAGGCCTACACCAAGCTGCTCTTCAAGCAGAAACCGGCGGAGCATCCGATGCGGAAGTTGTACTTTCGTCTGAGTAGGATGTACGTTAATGGAGCCCTTGACTTGCGTCTTTGTTCCATCACACGACTGAGTGTAGGCTGCTCGGAGGAGCGACAAGGTTCCATCACACGACTCCATGCGGGTTGCTCGGAGGAGCGACGAGGGACCCCAACGCCCCCACGATTCGAGGAAACGCATGGAGAGCAAACCCTTCCACTCGCCTCCTTCTCGAATGGCATTCGTGCGATCTGTGTTGCAGGCCGTTGCCATTTGCGTGCTCTTCCTCCTGTACCGAATCCCAACGCTGAGCAGGGAATTGTCCAACGGGTCGGCGAAAGAGGGCTATTTGAATTCCATTCCGCAGGACACGTCGATTTCGGACAGCTACGACAAGAACAACTACAAGTGCGAGGACTGACTCGAAATCACGCCTAGATGCACGTATTCCGTCGTTCTGCTGCACAACGGGGATGTGACAAAACTGAAGAGAGAGTTCTTTGAGGCGTCGCTGTGTACGCTGAAGATGGTCGTCGTTCTGAGCCAGAATCCGGATGTGGTCACCAGCGATCTGTCCCGTGCAAACGCGACGGAGGACAAGATGATCTACGTCCACACGACCATCGAGGACATTTCCCATCTCGCACTCGCCATCTCCATCTACTACGACACCATGTACTCGCTCGTGATCACGAACTACATCACCTTCCTGTACGACCCCAGTTTGTGGATCCACTCCGCCCTGAACTCGCTGTTGAACTACCGCAAGGCGGCCATCGTGTACTCCCCTTCCGTGATTCTCCACGAGGACTTGAACATCACCACCATGGAGAATCTCCCCATCACCGCCGTTTTCACGCGCACGAAGACCATTCGTCGTCTCCTTACCTCGACGTCCTTCGTGTCCGACGGCACAGACGGTCTCTCGAAGGTGGCGGGCTTCCTGCTGTGCCAGAGCCAGCGCATCATGTTCGTGCTACGCGATTTGGAGGACATCGAGTTCGCGCTCGCCAAGACGGACGACTGGGTCTGCAACAACGAGCAGTTTGCAATCCGCTCGACGTGCGCCATCCGCGCGCAGAACAAGGAGGTGGCGGCAATTGTGTCACTCTTCCGGCGCGACTACGCGAAGGACCTGCTGGCCGGTTTGACGATGAACCAGTTCCAGCTGTCGCGGATCGTTGTTTACCAGTGCCTGCACTACCACGACTTCCGCAGCGTTCTTCAGGAGTGTCCGAAATGCCGCCTGTTTTGGTCACTGAACTACGACTTCAAGCGCGTCTTCCGCCTCGTGTTCCCCTTTGCGCTGCCGCAGCAGTTTTACCTCTTCTACAACGACGACATCATTCCGCAGCCGTCGCTGAGTGACGCGGTTATGACGTGCACGGCGGAATCCGGATCGATCTGCGGCTATCACGGCAGGAATCTGCAGGCGATCTCCTCCCTCCAGGAGGAATTCACCGAAGTGGCGGTCGATCGCACGAGTGATGTGGACTACGTTCTGGACATGGCTGGGGCGGCGACGCATCACATTCGCAACGTGTTTAAGGTGCGGCCCTGGTCGGTGGACTATGCAGAGGACATGCTCCTCTCTCTCTCTAACAGTGTCCTGTGCGGCGTGCGCACCATCGTGGTGAATGTGACCCATCTTTCCCTTGTGACGCACTTTGACGACGAATATGCTTCCTACGGATTGCCCGAGTCGCATTCGATTCGGTATCACGTGTATCGCTACTTCCTGGAGAACCGCTGGATTCCGCAGGCGGGTCTTTCGATTCTCGAGGCGAGCCACACGTTCAATCTCACCAAGGACGATATGTATTATTTCAATAGTCATTACGCCTCTTTGCAACAAACACGACACACATTACTGGCAGAAAGGGTAGACTGGGCCATGGACATCGCAGCAGAGCCAATCTTCCTACGGATGATTTGGTGTCATAAGCCCCACTCCACTGCCTTCTTCGTCACGGCCTTCGGGATGATGCTAAACATGGACATTACCGTCTTGGCATCTACACGTCACTCGCCTGTCCAATGCCCACCCTTTGCGGCGAGAATATAGGCGTAGAGGTTGTAGCCGGACAAGGCCGCGCCAATCCCTGCAACCACCAGCCAGTACAGTCGGAAGCCCAGAAGAGACGTAATGCAGAAGAACACCCACACGGCGGCGGCGACGACGGTAAACGTCCAGAAGATGCGGCTGTCCGCCTTTCCGACCTTCTCAGGGTGCTACAATTCAATCCTGGAACGAACAGGCACAGTCGTCTTCTCGAAGCGGAAGGAGTTGGAGAGCTTATCGGCGGATGCAACGGTCCACCATCGCAGTCCCGCGAGATACCGTCCACTAAAGTTCTTCACCATGTAAAAATCGCAGGCGTTCATGAGAATCACAAGAACGGTCTGCATAACGGTGTCGGACACAAACAGACCGCCGAAAAGGTAAACGAAGACGGCAATTGCCTACGGATGATGCTGTCAACCCACCTCCTTCCTTAAACGCCACGTGGAAAAAACAGGCAAGGGGGTGATGTGCCGTGGAAAAGCTGTTTCCAATATTACTAGCAGACGATCTACGAGTGACGCGTGATGCGAATGGCCGCACTGCTCATCTGCAAACTCCACATCAGGAAGGAATGGATTGCTTTCCTATTCGTCATCGTAGCTTATGTACAACACAAACCTTGGTAGACATGTCTTGATAGCCGCAAGAATGCCGAGTTCCCTTGCGCGGATTCCTGCACGCACACTCCTTGGTTATCAACGGCAGTGATTCACTGATTTGAAAAGCGGGCATGAGGAACAAACCAGCGCACTATACTACAGATTCGCAACACTCCACTGATACGCCTGCTGCTTGCGCATCTTCTGGAGATTCTGACGATTGATCCGCTTCGCCTCGAAGCCGTTCCCTCGACTGATGCCGTCCCATCGGTATCCGGGAAGAATGCCAAAGCGGTTCGGAGCGGGAAGCGGTCCACGGTACTTCGGTTTCTTTGACTCCTTCGTGAAATCGCTCACTTGCGGCTTGCTGTTCTCCTCCTCGTTGTTCGCTCTCTTGTCCGCCTCGACGATCTCCTCTTCCTCCTCTCGCTTGCTCAAGAAATACTCATACATGGGGTCCTCGGGACGCAGCTCTTCCTTCTGCCTCTTGTTCAGCTCCTTGTCGTCCGCATACTGGGTGTAGCCAGTCCTTTTGATCTGCGAATCAGTGCAAACAGCCAACGGTCACTTGTTCGATCTTTTGAATATGTTCGAGGTTCTGTCGCTTGCTCGCCGTGGCGACATTCCAGTCAAAGTGCTCCTTCTTCAACTCCTCCGGTGTCTACGACGGAATGCAAGTCAGTCACGACTCACTTTCACCTTCTTCTCCTGCGCACGCTCAGCCAGCAACTCGGCACGCGAGACCTTCTTGCCCTCCTTGTTACGGTATACGGTGCGTGCTGCCAACTCCGCTGCTGTTGAATCCGACATTTCTGTTCTCCTTCATCCCGAGATCCAATCCGTGGGATATCCCACCGCCCGCAATATCTTTCCACCCTCGCGTCTGTCGAAAGATGAATCTCTTTGGAACGCTGAACAAGCGGTCGTACAACAAGGCGGACGCGTTGTCTGCCGGTAATAGAGTCGTTTGTCCTCTCAGGCGTAGCTTCCTCCGAAGAAGTGAACAACTACGCCGCTCTGCTAAGGAAGTACAAAGAGAGCGTGAATTCGATTATGGGCGAGATGAGTGATTCGCTGGAGTACGCTCCCGTGTTTGTTGTAGTGTTTTGGTGTCGAGCGCATCACAAATAGAAGGAGAACGTTGGCGTGAGACTCTATGAAGCGTCGAACGAACTGTTCTGCAACAACCCCGATATGCAGGATCTGAACGAGCTCTTCGTCAAGCTGCATCGGTTGTATGAAAGGGTGGACGAATTCCAAGTGCGAGTGTTGATGCGGACTCACGCGTAGGACACCGTGCTGAACACTGTGGTTCCTCAACTCACATTCATGGACGAGTCCAATTACCCACCGGACATTCCGAAGCACGTTCGATCTCTCCTGCTGGCTTATGCCGGAAAAGACATTCCATTCGTTGTCAACGCCTGCACCGTGTTCAAGAATGGGTTGTCGCTGCTTCAGGATTTCCTCACCGAGCTGAATGCGTTGGACAACCTGAGTCCGCAGATGAAGCAGTATTTGAACCAAAAGGCGCGCAAATCGAGCAGCTCCTCCTTTTCGCTGCTGAATTACTCCTCGTCTCGATTCCCTGCGGAATCATCCTACTTGTGGGAGTTCCGTCCTTACTCAACGGTAGATGTGCGTTTGAGCCTCTGGTCTTCCTTCTGATGCGGCTTGTATCCGTCGTCCTCACCTTACACACCGTCGCATCTTCATTACGTCCTGTGTTTGAAATGGTGGCTTTCTCACTGCAGAGTGACGAATAGTATCGCAACAAGTTTGCGGATACGCCGCAGCGAGAGGAGGCGGAGATCGTCTACTCGCATTGGTGCATTCTCCTCAAGTCTCCCCTCTTTGCGCCGCTTCCCGACTCGTTCGCATCCATCCCGGTTCGTCTTTCGAGTGGCATTGTGAATCTGTGCTGCGCCGTGATTGATCGCGAATTGACCAATTACGCCAAATCCTTCACGCACATCGTGCCGCTCACCGGAAGCGCCGGTCTCCTCCTCCTCCTGCAGAAAGCGTCCTCCGCCGACAGCATTCCCGCCTTCCAGAATTCCCTCCGAATCGCGCGCGGCACTATCCATTTCGAGGCGATTTTCGGAAACACCAATATCTCCCAGTGCGACAGTCTGATGAAACTCCTAGCGGTGGCTCCCGCGTCCAAGAAGGACATCCTGAACCGCCTGCGCCACAAGTCGCACTACATCGAACGCATGAATCAACTTATCACCGTTCTGCACGCGCTGGATCTCCCCGACTGCAAGATGACTCCCTCTGCCATCCTCGCGCTGCTGAAGGAGGCGGCAGCGCTGATCGAGCGTGTCGGCATGTCGCTGGAGGCGAGTTGCTTCGTGCTGCGCCAGCCCAACACGGAGGTGAAGCGCAAGGTTCTCTCCGTGTTCCTCTCCCTCCTGCTGAAGCAACAGCAGCTCTTCGCCGCCGTGTTCCACAACCCCACAGTGCTCCGTCTTCTCCCCGTGCTCCTCTCCGCCGCGCTCAGCGCCATGAACGAGGGCAACGGCGCGCAGCGCGTGAACGAGCGACTGGGCGACGAGTCGTCGCTGTTGTGGCTCACGCTGGCGAACGGCAGCGACTGTCTCAAGGAGAAGTGGAATGACAGTCTTTCCGCCTATTTCGTGCTGCTCTCCATCGCGCGCATCGCCAACGCGCACTCCTGCTATCGCACGACGCAGTTCCTCTTGTTCTTTTCCGTCCAGTACTTCAAGCCCGCCGTCTTCCTCGCCCAGGACACCGGGTTCCTCCAAGCCTGTCTGCAAGCCTTCGCCGCCGCGCTGAACCGCGACTCGCGTCTTCTCCAACCGCTCGCGCCCTCGCGCCGGGAGTTCGCGTGTCTGTCTCCTTTCACGCGTAGAATCCTCCAGCAAGCGTTCTTCTACTCCTTCTTCATACCCCTCCACGACTACATCAACAAAACCGTGCGCCAGGAGGTGGACAACATCCTGCGCAAACGCGTGTTCGTCAACGACTACGAGGTGCCGCCCTCCACGTGCGAGACCTCGGTGACGCAGGAGGTGATGCTGACGACCGCCGAGATGATGGTGAAAATACCCCCGTTTTCGGTCATGGGAGTGATGATCGACGTGGTGGTGCGAGTGTGGACTTAGGCGTAGTTATGCTCCCTGTTGACCCAATTGTACAGCAAGAACAACTACAACACGCTGATTTCATACCCCAACGGGTACACTGTCCACAATCTGATCTCCGCCCACCTGTCCCAATTCTACAACATCCAGCTGGTCGATGGGTGCATATACCCCGAGCGGTCCCAAGAAATCAACAACACGCTAAAAAACCCCAACGGCTTGTTCGGCGTGGACTACGACCGTCTCGGCCAGTTCGTGTTCGTGCAGGACGAGCGCTGTCTCATCCACTTCGCCACCGACGTGGAGGTGATCGGGTTTTTGCCGAGCGAGTGTCGGTCGTTCTTCGTGTTGAATGTGGCGTTGGAGAGGGCGTGTGAGGTGTAGCAACGCATCCAGAAGCGTTTCGTGGAGCGCCAGAACAAGGACGAGCTGCTGAACAGTCTGTACGCTGCCTCGTCCCACGCGGAACGCTGTCTGTCGCAGCTAACCGACTCGTTGGAGGAGAGCGAGCTTCTCGACCTCTGCGCCAAGTTCTACACGCCGCTGTTCGAGAACGGGCGCAAGGTGCATGCATGGATTCCCGACACGGTGTTGCCGCAGCTGGAGCTGGAGTTGGCGGGAGTTGATCCAGAGCTCGTTACGCGCCTCACTGAGTCACTGAACGAGTTCGCCCTCTTGATCATCATGATACAACTGTACAGCCAACTCAGCGAGGAGATGAAGAACAACGACGTGTTTGCGCAGATCATCTCGAACTTCCGCGCGCTGGCGGACCAGGCGGTTCAGGAAGAAGCCGTTCTCATTCTGCTTCTCATCCTCTTCCGCTACGCGCAAACCGCCTCGTGTTATCGCAGTCTGCTGTACGGTGACGCGGTGTATTACGGAGTGGCGGTTTTGCTCCAGTTTTTTGGGATGAAACGGTCGTTCGATGCGTTGAACGTGTTCCGGATGATGGAGAAGAAGTTCATATCCTTTGCTTGTGTTGTGCGGTGGGCTTAACGGCAGGAGGAGGAGTTCCAGAGTTGTCTCACCAACAACTACACGCGCAGCTCCTTTGGACGAGGCAGCGCCGCCGTCACCGAAGAACGGAACGAGTGTCTGAAGAAGATGAATCACTTGCGTCACATGAAGAACGTGATTGATGTTGTGTGTACCAGTTATGAGTGAGTTGTGCTCCTTGCGAGTGGTGTTTGTTTGTGAGTGAGTTGTGAATGGAATGCGTTGTGAATCAAATACAAAGGAGGTTGTGAATCAATCACAATCAAAACTAGTCTGGAAACAAACACACCACACTTCCACGAAGATGGACGGAAGATCCACGTCATTATCCATCATCATATCGTCACTCTCCTCTCCATTATCACAGAACGCGATGATCTCCACATACTTCTGCCCCGGCTTGATCTGCCCGTTCATCACCTCCTCCCACACCTCCACGATGCTCTTGTTCTCCCTCTCCTTGAACTTGGGCTACAACTCACACCTCCCCTCATTTCACACGTTCGGGTCGAACACGTCATACAAACGCGTCGTCACGCAATACACCGAATTCAAGAAGGCGTGGTAGTGCTTCTGAAGGAACGTGTTCAGGTCCGCAAACGTGGTGCCGTCGCTCTACGCCTCACACGCTCTCGCCTCCTCCACCTTGCGCATCACGATGTGGTCCCACTCGCTCCACGCGAAGTCACCGCTCTTCGTCACACTGCACGCCCCGGGCTCCGTGAAGCAGAACATCGGCATCGACAGGTTCGCGAAGCAGCTGCGATAGTCCTCCAAACGCTTCATGCCCGCCTCGATCTTGAACAGCTCCAGCGCGATGGCGCCCGTCACGAAGGCGGTGGTGGTCGAGATGGCGGGAATGATCTTGCCCGCGATCTTCTTGATGGTGTTGCGATCGACCGTGGTGATGCCGTAACTACGAGATAACCGCGGTTACGCTCACTCACTTCTCCGCACGCAGGTTGGCGCACGCCGCGATGAAGTCAATGTGGTGGTTCGAGTCGTCATCCTTCTCGAACTCCACAGGACACGTCTTCACCCTACGTCTGAGACAACGACGCTGCGACTACTGCTGGAGGGCGGAGCTGGGCGGCAACTCGCTCTCCATCTTGCTGATCACTTCCACCGTGTTGGTGGTGTCTATTGATGAAAGGAACACAACACGAGCACTAGTGTCGCGAGGCGTGAAGGGCGGGAACTCCATCTTGTTCACCACGCTACGACTCATGCGTTGCTCAAACCTCTCACTCGATGATGTACGCACGGTCGTTCACCGCGGGAATGCCCAGCGACACGGCGTGAATCAGCGCCGCGTACACGACGAAGTCCACGTGGTGTGGGTTCTACGCAGTCAGGTCACCCACACACTCTCACAGACGCGTTCCACTCGATGGCGTGGGGGAACAACTTGTTGCCGGACCAGAACTTGTTGCCGTGTTCGTCCACGTATTCCTTCTACGCCTCACGCGCCCTCCGCGACACTACAGGGAACTGGTGGATCAACTGAAGGATCTCCGTGTAGTAGTTCTTCCGGAACAGGCGCGCCGCCCAGCGGATGCAGTCGTCGAACGACGCACACGGCGACTCCACGAGGAACTCGTGCAGCTGGCGCACCGCCTCGTCGTGCACGTCGGGCTTGTCGGTGAGTGACTCGAGGTAGTGTGGGTCGTCGCGGTAGGAGGCGAGCGTCTGCACCGACTGCGTGAAGAGGCCCTCGAACACGTCGCGCGACCACTGGATCGTGTGCTCGATCTTGTACGGGTAGTTCTTCAGCGTGCAGATCGGAATGCGCTCCTCTACGCGTCACGCCCACACACCACACCCACCCTGCGGGTCGTTCGTCGCCCCGTAACTCTCCGTCAGGAACGGCACGACGATCTGCGTGTTGCCGCGCGTGCCCAGCGTCCCGCTCTCCAGCAGCGGCTTGTCAAACTTCACGCAGCGCGAGTCCATGTACTTGCGCGCCTCTACGTTGTCCAGCGCGTTGCACACCGCCGTCAGCGACTCCACGAACTCATCTGTGAAGATGTCCTCCGTGTCGGGACCCACCTTCACCTCGAAGTGCGTGCAGTGCACCGACGGGTTCATCGCGCGGATCGCCTTCACCGCCGTCGCCGCCTTCGACTGCCCGATGTCGCTGTTGCGGAAGA
>JANPWJ010000978.1:0-37943 GCA_027406325.1 Blastocystis sp. subtype 2
TTCCCATCTTCAGCTCGAATGCTGCCTGGAGACACGGAAAGCTGGGTCTGTAAGGAAGCTGTGTGATTTTGTCGTGTTTGAGGCAAACAGCTCTATCTTACAGTTCAAAGTCGCTAGCGGAGAGAGGTTCTAAAGGAAGAGGAGCGGGGTCGAAGGAAGCGTCGTCCGGCTCAATAGGCGCCGTTTCCTCGGGGGAAAGCGCAATGGTGTCCTCGGTGAGCTCTTTCGCCTTCTCCAGCAGCACATTCAACTACATATGAAGGAAAGGATAGAAACGCACGTCCAATTCGTGCTCCTTGTCGGGAACGAACTCACTCGGAGAAGTCACGGAACCCAACTCGATCGGCTACGCGGGAAGCAATAGATTCAAAAGCAAACTAAAAATCCCTTGTCGAAGAGCTCCTTTTCGGACAAGCAGGATGGCGAAGGCACTGCGGCTTCCGTTGACGACAGAGCAGGAATCCTATCATCAGTCATTGTGATAAAGCCCACCTCGTCTTCTTAGCCACATCACGCGGCAACTGGTCTCCCTCTCGCTTATTCGTTGGCTTGACGATTGTGCTATTCTCGACGGCAGCACTGGCGGCTTTTCCGAGCATGAGATGAGATTGAATGAGGCGAGCGGAGTGGAACACAGTCTTTCATTTTGAGTTGGAATCGTGTTGTGGACGAGGGATTCTGCTCGTTCCGTCATTCATTCCCTTCAACTCCTCCTCTCTTCCTTCCCGTTCATTTCTGTACGTGTGCTGGAAGCGTTGGTTTTGTGCTAGTAGAGTTTGGTAGTGATTGGACTCCTTGGACGATTGTCCTATCCATAATCTCTCCTTTCTTCCTATGATTCATCTCTCCACTTTGAATCGTTATCTCATTCCTGTGTAGGGTATTCCCTAACAAGGCACTTCGGTAACAAATCGGCAGCAAATCGGGCGGCAATGAAGAAGATGAAGAGTATGGGCGATGTATCGGACCGTTCTTATGCAGTAGAGAAGGCGTCATCTCCATCTTCTGTTTCTGTATCCAATTCTGTTTCAAAACGGACTAAGACGGATGCAGCCAACTCAATTTTAGTGTCAGAAGGGAAGAAGGGAGATCCGACTCCTTCCGCTGGAAATGAAACCATTTCTCTCCCTGAAAAGCGCGACGAGACGACCCTCTCCATCGTTCGGAGGCTTGTGGACGACATCATTTCGGACATCGAGTCAAACGCACGTCGCTCGAGGAGGACGAGATCGAAATCACGGCAAGATAGCGACGTCGAAGAGCTGGAGTCGTTTGACCACACACTTCTCTTCTCGTACAAATCCCCGTTCTTTGGAGGCAGTGTGGATATCACGGACTACGATCGCGTTTGCTTTCCTCTCGTGTCTTCATCGTAGAGTCGGCTGCAGCAGGGCGTCAAGCTGAACGACACGATCATGAACTTCTTCCTGGAGTACTGTCTCACGGAGTACATCCAAAAGGAATTGCGGTCCCACAAGATCGATGTGTCGTCGGTGGAGGCGTGGATGAAACAGCCGTCCCCGTCTCCGGAGGAGAAGAGGAGCATCGAGCAGTACAAATCCATTTTGAATCGCTTTTACGTGTTCAACACCTTCTTCTATCCCAAGGTGTGCAAGATGAAGCGCATTCGCGACCCCGAAGAGAAGAATCGGAGTCTCCAGCGACTGCTGAAGTGGTCGAAGGAGATCCGTCTGTTTGAGCGGGAGTTTGTTCTGATCCCCGTCATGACCAAGTCGAGTTTTGCGCGCCTATTCACGAGTAGCGATCACTGGTCGTTAGCCACGCTGTGCTACCCCAACTATTTGTATCGGTACATCAAGGAGAAGAGAACCATCTTCGGGATCAACTACAACCGCGCTGTGCGGAAAACGGATGCCGTTGCGAAGGGCGAGGGCGTGGAGAATCCAGAGCCGAAGAGCGGGGAGCGTGGCTGTTTCGTAAGTGTCGAAGGGAGCGTTAATCCTAGCCCTGCGTCCTGGTGATGAACTCGATGCACGACACGGCGAACGTGATCACCACGGTGATTCGGGACTACGTGACGCTGCTGATGCACGACTTCGACAGCTCCATCGACCTGGTCATCTCCAGCTACCATCTCCCGACCGTTCCGCTGTCGGTGGGGTTTCGTCTGCGGAGTGAGGCGTAGGTGAGTCAGCAGTCGAACAACGTGGATTGCGGCGTGTACGCTCTCCTGTTCGCCGAGCGCCTGCTGTCTCACTACGGAGAGTACACGCTGTCCTTCCGCATGGATCGCGGGAAGAAGAGGGATCAGATGTTCTCCTTCCTCCAGTTCGAGCCGAAGTGCGCGGACGAGCTGCGAGAGCGCATCCGAACGACGGTGGAGGCGTTGAGCCAGAAGTCCAAGGAGACAGTGGTGTGTGTTGAGGAGAGCGACGACTCGGACATTGAGGTGCTGGATGTGAACATCAAGGTGAAGCCGGTGGCAACACGGAGCGTGAAGCGCAAACAGGAGAGCGAGAGCAACCCGAGTCTCCCCAGAAAAGCCCCCAAATCGCAGCACTCTGTGCCTGCGTTGGTGTCTCCGTTTCCCCGCTTCATGCCCGATTACTACCCCCACTACAACGCCATCTATCGCTCTGTGTATGTGATGCCTCAGCTCTATTATCGGACTGTGGATCCTCGCGTATCAGGCGGAACCGCTCCCACTCCATTTGTGCCCAAACAACCGTCCTTCGTCTTCGGTGGGGTCACTTCGCAATCACCGGGCGTCAAGGGTTCTTTGTCTGTTTCCTGAACAAACACGCCAAATGCAGTCTTCGAGCGAGTTCTCCAGGCAGTAGCGAGGCAGAATGGCGCGCTGTAGGAGACGCTTTGGAACCTTCTTCTTCTCTACATGTGAAGGGCGTGTTTCGGACTCACTCTTCTCCAGAATCACGTACTTCAAGATGGGGTCCTTCACGGAGGAGGAATAGAGCAGGGACACCAGCTCCTGGACCACAGAGTTCGAGAGGTTGTTGCCTGCGCGTAACAGCCCTTCTCCGCTCCTACAGCCAATGTAGATCTCAGCCGAGGGCGCGATTCTGCGCTGCCTCAGCAGCTCGATCAGCCCCTGGACGCTCGAATCGTGGAGACGGTTGTCCGACAAATACAGCGTGCGCAAGTGGGACAGAAATCCGTACTTCATCACGTACAGCAGCTTCATCAGCCCGTTGTCGCGAATGTCGTTGCCTACGCTGAAGGCGGAGAAGCAAGCACACTGATGAGAGATAGCTCCTCCAGACGCGGACAGTTGTTGTTGCGGATCATCGTCGCCAGGAACAGCATGCCTTCTTCTTTGATCTGGTTGTCTTCTCCTCACACCCACACCCAATTCCCACTCGTTAGGTCGAGGACGTGCAGATTCGGGTAGTGGAAGGACTCGAAGCGCAGTCCCTCAAACAGGTGGAACACTCCCTTGGCCTGCATGCGATTGTCTACGCCTCAGGAGTCTGCGCATGCTGCACTGCCGAGAGAGAGGACGCGAAGCTCCTGCAGGTCTTTGATCAGCGCTCCGACCCACCGCATTCCATTACTTCCAATCCCGCAGGCTATGGGTCATTCCCTGTTCACAGACGCACAGTGGAGAATCAGGACGCGAAGCCGCTTCAAGTGACCGCCTCGCACCACGCTCTCCGTGAGCGACGCGATTCCCTTGAGTCGGATCGCATTCTCTACTCCTCACTTCTCTCCCGCAACACCACTCGAGAGATCGAGCACCTCCAACGCGTCGAGCACGCCGAGAGAAACGCTCATCGCGAGATACTTCATCCCGTTGGCGTTCACCGAGTTCCAGTACAGTCTCAAGTACCGCAGGTTGATGAGCGGACACTGGTTCAGAGACGAGCAGAGTACGGCCAGTCCTCCGTTGGTCATGTGACACCCTAGTGGTGAGAGAGAGGAGTCGGGCGCACTGGACACGTCGAGGCTCTGGAGGTTGCTGCAGTGGTGGTCCATGAGCGAGCGGCTGATGCGCTTCAGCCCCTCGTTAAAGAGGAGGTTGTCTAGTCGTTACTGAATCCCGCTTCGCAGACGCTGCACGTCGATGTGACGAATCGAGGGGATCACGCCCTGCGCGAGACACTTGGCGAGAGCCGTGCTCCCAGCCACTCCAACAGCATTGTTGCTGAGGCGAAGAATCTCGAGTTGCGGACAGTTGCCAGAGCGGAGCGCTTCCAGAAGCAGCCGCGTGTTCGGGTCCGTCATGCGACTGTCTGCGGATGAGGAGGACGGGGAAGAGCGACATTGGAAATCCAGAGTGATTAGGGTTTGGAGACAACCGGCATCGATCACACGGCAGATTGCGATCACGTCCTTCCTCCGCGTAATCGACGTGACTATGTTGAAGCGGGAACCAGATGATACCGTGGAGATGCTTCAGAGATGTGCAATACACGAACAAATGGGGAAGGGACTCCGTTGTCTGAAACAGCACCAGTTGGGTGAATCGCTGGATGTAAGCAAATCCACGCAGCACTACTCCTAAAATCACTGCATTGATGTCTCTCGACAGAATTCGCATGAACTGTTGCTGCCGGAAGTCCACGTAGTCGAGAATGGCGGACAGCGCTTTCTTTTGAACCGGACGTTTGATTTTGCTTTCCATGTTCTCCTGTATTCAAGATTTGAAACCATCCTCAAAACGGGCAACACGAGAATGAAGGCGATGGCGTGTCTTCATAGCAGCAGTGATTCTTATCACAGATCAACAGTGCCATCTTTTCTGTTACTATTCAACGCATCTGAGTTCCATCCCACTGGAAGGCATACTACATGCTCTATGACTGGAATCATGACGTAGGAAAGACAAATTACGATTCGCGATTAAAAATGAATGTGTTCCGTTCGCGATGCTTGGACAGTTTTGCAAAGGGAAGGATGAAATTCGCCTTCATTCTCTTTACACTCCTCTCCTCTGTTGCCGTGTACGGCGTTTCGGTAATCCCGTTTACGCTGTGGCAGTGGATTGAGATTCTGATCGGATTCTCGGTTTTCGCATCGATTGTTCTTCCGTACTTCGCGGCATGGATTATCAACCTCCTGTTCAAGAAGAAGAAGCGTTTTTCACTGTCTTGCGAAAAGCTCTCTCCGTTCGGCTTCTATGCAAAGAATCTTGTTTTTCAGACGGATATCAAGTGCTTCCACATTCGCGTTACCCTGAAGAAGGTCGCTGTTCGCACAAATCTCAAGAAGGCACTGTTTGGCGTATCCGCTTCTTCTCTGTTCATCCTAGAATTCGATTCCATAGCCGTCGAAATCGTGGGTCAGCGGAATAATGACGTTGCCAAGGAAGAAGCGATTCCCGAAACGGAGACCGCATCGCCAATGCCCTCGTTACTGAAGAACATCGGGATCTACCAGAGCGAGTCGATAACGTCCCAACTTGTGTCCGATTCCGATTCGAAGCTGTCCAAGACATTTCGCTATCTCGTCCCCTTCCTCCGTCTTCTGGACCTGCACGTCATCAACACGATCGTCACCGTTGGCACCAGCGAGTTCCCCAATCGCGTTGAGCTCTGCATTTCGGACGTCACGATGAACGGCAACGCGCAGTACACTCCGACGACGTCGCTGGGACTCAACCTCAAGGTGCAGACGGTCTCCCTGAGCAATTGCGAGAATGCGTTCGATGGGCAGCCGAACGTGATGGTTTGCAACTTCTGGTTCCACGCCAACATGGAGCTGAACCGGCGCATCATCGTCAAGGAGTTCTCCCTCAACCTCGGAGACAGCTTCCACGTCCGCCTGGACAAGAGTCTGCGTCGCCAGCTGGGCGCCATCATGAAGGCGCTTCCGCCGAAGAGAGAAAAGAAGCGCGTGGAGGAATCGAACCCGCGACCTCCGTTCGACAAGCTGAAGTACCTGATTCTGCTCCTCCCGCGATCGATGAAGATCGCCGCTCCCAAGCTGGAGCTGGACCTGATCAACGCGGACAAGAGCGGCTCCCACCTCCACAACGACGTGCACATCTCGATGGGGTGGATCGTGAAGTGCAGTCCCATGTACTACGACGTCTTCTGCACCAAGCCCAAGGGGCTGAGTCTGATCGTGGAGAGCACGCGCATCCGCTCCAACTGGGTGAACTGCTACGGCGTCGCGGCGACGGTGGAGTGCGTGCTGCGCGAGAACCAACCGCTCTTCGAGTCGGTAAAGATCCTCTACAGCCACAAGCCCACCGTGGTCACGCTCCACCCGTCGCTCTTCCGCACCGTCGAGTACATCCAGTCCATGGTGACCAACCTCGCTCGTTCGCCCAGCGCTCGCGCTCCCAAGCGTGTCAAGCACGTCGCGCGTCCGGAGGGATCGTCGGTACTTGCGCTGTTCAGCGAGTGCTCCTTCAAGGTGGACTTCCGGATCGAGTCGATCACGCTCGGGGTGTGCGCTTCCCCCATCGTTTCGTCGCCGCAGCTGGAGGCATCGATCCACTCCTTCTCCATCACCTTCACGCCGTCGTCGCTGCGCAGCTCCACCGACACGCTGTGGACCACGCACGAGCTGCAAATCAAGCTCGCGCTGATCGAGCTGCAGAACGCGCCCATTTCCAGGGCGTCGCTCGAGGACGTGCTGAAGAAGGCGGGCGAGAGCGGCACCGGCGACGACGTGCGAATCTGTCCCTGCACCGACAAGGTGCTGTCGCTGCGCAACGTGGAGTGCAGCTGTCCGATCACGAAGTGGGAGAAGGTGTCGGTGGACGCGTCGCTGCGGTCGAGCAACGTGGTGCTGGACTGCCAGATGATCGACATGATGCTGTTCGTGGTGGAGCTGTACCGCAAGGAGTGGAGCGAGTACTGCCAGCGCCGCAAGGAGAGCGGGAGTCTGATGAAGAACGTCGCGTCGTCGGACAGTTTCTCGTCGCTGAGCACGCCTCCAGTGTCCGAGGTCGTGGAGAACAACTCCGTCCCACTGCCGAAGTCCGCCTTGGGAGACGACGAGTCATTCATCCAGTCCATTCTGAACGGCTCCTTGCTTCCGGAGAAGCTCGAGGCCTTCGAGAGCGAGGCGGTTGAAACGCCGCCGAAACTGCCCTCTCCGGAAGCGCTCACGGATTCGTCGAGCGATTCGGAAGAGAGTGACGAAATCCTCCTCAGCGATCACGAGAACGCCATCGACTCCTACTCGCACGAGCCGAAGTGCCTTCCGCTGTTCCTGTCGGGGATCACCGTGCACATCACCAACACGGAGCTGCAGGTCACGGGACTGGACAGCAGTCGCACCGCCTCGTACTCGGTGGAGGTGCTCACGCTGTCGCTGACGTCGAAGTCGGTGGACTCTATCGAGAAGCTGACGCTGGATTCTTCTCCGACGCTGGCGCAAGAACCCTCGCCTGAGCCCAAACCGTACCTCGAGACGCCGGTGGCTCTGACGTCGATCGCCTCGAACAGCGAGTTGAACTCTCCCACAGCGTCAACACCGCCACACCCTTCTTTCCTTCGCTGCAACTCGCTGGATCTCCAGTCCATTCCCTCGTTCAACGACGACACCTCGTTGCCGGTCTCTCCACCTCTCTTCACGCTGGGTGCCAAGACGGAGAGACGCCTGCCCATCTACACGCCCGCGCCGCTTCCCGTGTTCTCCTCGCACTCCGACAAGTACGTGCAAAACGCGTGCATCCAGTACACGCTCACGCTGGAGATCTCGAACATCTCCGTGATCGGCGACGAGGGCACGCACACGCCGAAGAACC
Organism: Blastocystis sp. subtype 2; assembly: GCA_027406325.1. Lineage (NCBI taxonomy): Eukaryota > Bigyra > Opalinata > Blastocystidae > Blastocystis > Blastocystis sp. subtype 2. The sequence continues at coordinate 7,682 of JANPWJ010000978.1, forward strand.
ACCTTCCTCTCTTCATACCTCAAATCCGCCTCACGCTGCCCTCGCTGGTGTTCCTCGTCATTCCCCAACACCAGCAGCCGGTTCAGTACTCCGCCCTGAGCTTCGCGGTCCAGTCGACGCACTACTCGCCGTTCTCGCTGCGCCACTACGCGGGGTTCAAGCGCGACGACGCGATGTGTCTGCTGCTGGCGAACGACAACCCCGTGCTCAACACGGTGCAGTTGCTGGTGACGAGCCCGTGCGCGCATCTCTCCTACGGAAGCATCTACATCATCTATCACTCCTTCGTGGAGATCCTGGCTCTGGTGAAGACGAGTCTGGCGAAGAGAGCGGGAGACGAGAAGATATCTCCGAAGGACGAGGCGAGTGCAAAGGATGAATCAACCGCTTCAAAGAACCAAGGATCTCCAAAGAGCAAGTCATCTGCCAAGGAGAAGCGCGTCAAACCGTCTCTCTTCCCGCTGTCCCGGCTCCACTTCTCCTTCACGCTCACACACCTCTCCGCCTCGCTCGTCTTCTCTCCCGAGCAGGGCATCATGGCGACCATCAACGAGATCTCCGCCGTGTATCCCGACTCCTCCTCCTACCCGTTGGTGTACGTGTCCATGGTGCAGGTGTCGCTGATCGCCGAGTGGCGGATCAAGTACATCATGGGGTCTATTGAGAGGATTACCTGCTACTCGCCCTCCGCGTATTCCGACGTGCGCGGCTTGCGGGACCTGGAGACGGTGGAGAAGGAGATTGATTCGATGAAGGAGGAGGTGGGCGACTTGTACAAGGATTACGTGAAATCCAACAAATGGGGCGATTTTGTGTTCTGTCCCACATGTCAGAAGTGCACCTCCTCCGAATGCAACGGCTACAGCAACCACTGCAACCGCCACCACGTTCCCGCCAACGTAACGCCCTTCATTCTTCTGCTCTCCTCCGTGAACCTGTTCCAGGACCGGCAGGACGCGTGGGGCGACTTGTTCTACGAGGCGACGGTGCAGTGGAAAGCCTTCAAGACGCTACGCAAGGGCGACAAGAAGCCCGCGCCGTTCCCTCACCCGGACGAGGCGCGCGTGGCGACCGTTGCCGAGCACGCGGAGCTGGAGGAGGGCGCGTACGCGAAGGGATTGTGGGCGATGGTGATCGTCGACTCGCTGTGTCTGCGACTCAACGACGTGCTACCCGAGTACAGTCCCGACTCATGCGAGTACTCGCGACTGGTGGTGACTGGCGTGAACGGCGTGATCAGCTACAACCCCGCGCTGCACAGTCGCAGCCACCTCCTCCAGTTCATGCAGGCGATGGACGAGGTGCCCACGCCGCTGCAGAAGGGCTTCGACGACGTCATCGGACTCCACCTGCACGACGTGTACATCAACAGCATCGCCACCGACTTCGGCGAGCTGCTCCCGCCGCTGGTGGTGGCGGACTCGGTGTTCGTGTGCGGTACGCTGGTCGTCGCGGAGATGAACCGCGTGCAGCGCTTCGTCGTCTACAACGACGTGGAGAGCTACTGCTCCTCCACCTTCGATCCCATTCCCGTGCGTATCTCGCGCTCCTCCACCAGCATGAAGTGGTTCCAGAACCTCGCCGTCCAGGCGAAGCAGATCGAGGTGAACTGGGGCACGCCGCTGAACCACGTTCGGGACAGCTTCTCGCACTGCATGGGCGACCTGACGCCGCGCGGCGTGAGCAAGTCTCCCAAGTTGCCGTTCTTCGACAAGATCCGATTCAACCTGCACGGACCGCTGGTGCTGCACGTCAGCGAACTGTTCCGCGTCAACTGGATCACGAACAAGAGCGCGAACGCGCTGTACGAGGCGCTGGTGATCGACCTCAACAAGTCGGACTGGCTGTTCAAGAAGGAGGGCGGCACCGAGTGCGGCTTCGACGTGTTCTCGATCGGCTTCGCGCGGCTGGACGCGTTCAACCAGCTGGTGCTGAACCCCTTCATCGAGGCGGTGGACGGCGAGTGGGTGGTCGATCTCCTCTGGGCGAACACCCGTCCGCTGGACCACTACGTGGAGCTGATCGAGGAGGTGACGGACAAGGACAAGTACGAGTTCTACCGCAGCCACCAGATCGAGTGGACGATCAAGCTGCAGCCGCTGCCGCGCCGCGTGTTCAACGTCTCCTTCTTCTTGCGCTGCGAAATGGCCGACTTCGCGCTGGACTTCAAGGATTACATCTTTTCCTCCGATCCGTCGACGCCCGTGGACAAGACGGTCGGGCTGATGCGCATCAGCACCGTGTTCCTCGTCGAAATGAAACTCCCGAACAGCAGTGCGTGGGTGTACGTGTCGGGCTGTGTGGTGACGCGTAGGTTTATCAACGACGAGAGTGTGAACGGCGTGAACGCGATCGCCAAAAACCTGGACATTTCGGTCACGATGTACAAGCTGTTCCCGAACTACCTGGAGAAGGAGGGAAGGGAGCTGATGAACTGCACCAGCAAACCCGATTATTCCAGTATTTCCCCCGATTTTGCGCTGACCCGTAGACCTGAAGTACGACTACGCCATCTACTCGAACTCCAAGTGGATCTATCCTCGCATCTACACAATCATCGAGGGCCTCGAGAGCAACCACCTGTCGCTCGCACAGCCCACCGTGTTCCCGCCGGAGCAGCTGCACTTCACGCCGTTCTGCCACCCCGAGCTCGTGTCGGTGATGCTGGTCGCGCGCCTGACCAAGATCGGCATTCTGAAGGGCGTGAACCCGTCGTCGTCGGGGTTCGACGAGGATTTCGCGGACATGTACAACGACAAGATCCGGAGCGTGAACGGGCGCATCGCGGAGAAGAGTGAGGGCAAGTTCGCCGTGTTCACGAAGGGCGCGAAGATCGTGTACTCGCTGGACGTGCGCGACGCGCTGATGACAGTGGGTGTGGAGAGTGGGTGTGACGGGGTAGTTGTACGGCGAGCTGCACGAGATGTACCAGAACATCAAGACGAAGCGTGCGGAGAGCGCCAAAACGCCCACTCCTCCTGCTGCTCCAGAATCCAGCCCTGTTTCTGCCTCCTCCTCCGTTCCGCCAGTAACGGTCGTGATGCGTCGTTCTGTGGACCGTCCCCTGCGCCCCATCTTAACGCGTCAGCAGTCGTTCACGCGTGGTGCGCCAGATATGAGTTTCGACTCCTCGCTGATCACCAACTCCATCTCCAACTCCATCACGGGTCCGTATCTGTACCGCTCTGAATCGAGCTACTTCTCCCACTTCAACCCGCGCGACTCCTTCCGAAACAGCATCAACCTGAGCATTGCGAAGCCGCGTCCCGAGCTGTCACGGAACACGAACATGTCGTTCTACAAGCTGCGCGGCGAGAGCGTGAACAACGGAATGCTGAACCGCCTGCTGTCGACGCGCGAGATCCACAGCGCGAACGAGTCGACGACGCAGCTGCGGAAGAAGCGCGACTTGTTCTTCAGCGAGATGAAGAAGCGTGAGAAGGAGGTGCTGAACCAGAGCAACAAGTCCATTCCCGTGCTGCTGAACTACCTGATGAAGAAGATCAACCACCTGCAGGCGAAGGAGGGCGAGAACGTGTTGCTGTTCACGGAGGACGAGGTAAACACGAAGAAGGAGGAGAACAAGAAGGACGAGAAGGAGGACTTCTTGTACGACATCATGATCAAGGATTCGCAGGTTGTTTTATCACTTTGAAATGATCGTTAGATCCACGTCGCGTCGTTGGAGACGGGCTCTTCGCTTCTTCTCTACCTCTACAAGGGCACGATCACTGTTCAGAACAAACTCATTCACCAACGCCAGTACTACATCCTGAACGCGGCGGTGGAGAAGGTGGACCTGTTCCTGGGCTCGCGCAAGAGTTTGAATTCCCCGTGGCTGTCGTCGCAGACGGTGCGTTCTCTGAACACGTCGACACCACACGTCGGCTTGCAGTCCACACCGCCCATCTTCAAACGCATCGTGCGCGACTTTTCACTGTCACTGCAAACACGCAGCCAGAACGGGTTCATTCCCTCACGAGACATTCCGAGCTTCAACAAGGATGATTTGGTGAACCGAATCACGGTGAGCATCGGCGCGTTCAGCATCCGCATGAACGGCGAGGAGTTCTACCGTTTCTTGAACGTGGTGCGCTACACGCTGTTAGCGAACCCGACGAACTCGGTGATTCTGAACCGCGAGGAGGAGGACAAGACGAAGAACGTGGGCAAGATCTCCTCCGAGATGATGAAACACGTCGCCTCGCGCGTGGAGAAGCTGGTGAAGTCGGCGACGGAGACGGAATTGCTGCCGGTGCTGAAGATCAAATACACGCTGGAGGAGGTGGAGTGGACGCTGTTGTCCGTCCAGCAGGAGCAGATTGCGGTGGCGACGCTGCGCGGGTTCGTCGGCGAGCACACGTTCTGTTTCGACGGCAAGAGCGAGAGCAAGATCATCCTGAACGACTTGCGCATCATCAACCCGTCGACGAACGACGTGGGCTGGTCGTCGTCGGAGAAGGTGCTGGACCCGGTGATGATCGACCGCGACCACGACGCGCAGTCGAACATTCTCGAAATCATCACGGTGATCAGCAACAGCTTCGTGTGCGACGGCATTCCGGTGAGCGTGTTCGAGCACGTGGGCGTGAACGTGTTCCCTGGCTGTCACTACTACCTTCTCTTCCAGCTCACCGGCACAATGGCGAACGGCATCTTCCGGTACTTCTTCCCCGAGGACGAGGCGGACGGCGGTTACGAGAGCGACGAGGACGACAGCCGCACGGTGGTTTCGACGGAGCAGGACCAGGCACCCGCAGCGACGCTCCGCACGGCACAGCAGCCGCCGAAGCAGGACATCATTCTGGAGCTGTCGGAAGACGACAGCGTCGACGGCTCGCTCTCCAGCGAAGTCTCGCCGGTTTGTCTTGGGGCCTCGCGTAACGAATAGGTGCAGCTGCCAGTGAATCCGCGCCGACGCGGCGAGTCGGCGATCCAGTCGGAGGAGATCGTGTCCGCACTGCGGAATCGGAAAAACGCGCCGAGCAAGGAGACGTCGATGCAGCACTGCAACCACGCCTTTGAGATCACGGACCGTGTGGGAGTGTGCGCCATTTGCAAGAAGAAGATAAAGAGCGTGCGGAACTTGGGCTATCAGTGCCAGCACTGCGGCTTGCTGGTCGACAAGAATTGCATTTCCAAGGCATTCGGAAGAATCAAGTCGAAGAAGGACAAATCGCCGCGCCAGCTGGTTTTCTTGGAGCACCTGCGTCTTGGCACGGTGGACATCGTGCTGTCGACGAAGGGGATGGCGCCATTGAATCTGAAGAACTTCAGCATCATTCTCCAGCACCAGATTTACAGCGACAAGCTGACGACCTGGGGTAACATCATTCGGCAGATCCGAAAAGCGTACACGTCGGAGATCATTCGCTCGGCGCCCAACATCTTGAAGGGCTGGGGGTTCAAGAGGGGTAGTTCGCAAGTGGACTTGAAGGAGCGGAAAAAGGAGCGACTTCAGAACGAGAGTGTGGAGGAAATGACGAAGGAGATGAAGGAGGCATTGCTGCTAGGTATACACGAATAGTTGGATTGTTTGTTGTGACATATCGATGGGAATGCGTTTGAATACCAAATGAGTGTTGTGCAAGGGAGAAATTCGAGTGTAATGGAAGACTAAAGGGTGGTGAATTTGTGGAGGGAAGTAAGGGAAGAGGAGGATGTTGGTGGAACGAACGGGGAATTGGCTTCCCTTTCCGTGTTTCTGTTATCTGATTTGGATGTTTGGACTGCTGCGCAGTGGATATGCAGCGGGGCATGAAGGAGTGGTGGGTGGTACCGCGTTAGATAACACTCATCCAGTTAATCCGTTTTCAGATAAACTCTTAGTAACGAGTCGTGGCTATGAACGTAGACCCGAATACCCTATTTACTATCAAGGAGGTGCTTGGAAAGGGGTAAGCGGCGATTCTTGGAAATGATGCACAGATCGTTCGGAGAGGTATATGTTGCTAAGCGCAATGCAGACGGTTGGGATGTGGCAATAAAGGTGGTACAGTTGAATGGAGCAAACGTAATGGAAGAATGCAAGACCCTGCAGAAGTGTCACTCCCCGTTCATCGTGAGTTATGATGGGTGTTACATATGGCAAGACCGTCTTTGGGTTTGAGTGAACCACTTGCGTAATGGTGTAGCTCGTGATGGAGTTTTGTGGTAGCGGATCGCTGCGCGACTATCTCGATACTGGTAATCATCTTGACGAAGCGACAATCCGTGATATGATGGCATGCTGTTTGTATGGCTTGTCGTATCTTCACGGCATGAGGATTATTCATCGCGTACGGGTGTACATAACAGGATAAAGGGTAGGATATCAAGCCCGATAACATCTTTCTTGTGGAGGCGGGCTGTGTAAAGCTCGGTGATTTCGGTCTGTCGACCCAAGTCAACAGTAGTATGTCGATGCGAGGCGGGATCACGGGTACTCCGAAATATATGGCCCCCGAAGTGTTCGGTAACCACACCAGCCTGAAGAGTGACATCTGGTCGCTTGGCATATCTGCCCTTGAGCTCGCAGAGCCAGATAATCCGTTCTTTGGTGAATATGAGAGTTATGTTTCTGTTCTAGTTGTCACGTGTTCTCATGACTAGGTTATATTCGCAGTGTGTAATAGTGACCCGCCCTCGCTCGTTTCTTCAAAGTGGTCCTCCGACTTCGTCGATTTCATCTCAACATGCCTTACGAAGGATCCAGAGAAGAGACCAAGTGCGCAGCAGCTTATGAATGTTGGGAAGAAAGGAGGTGGTAAGGAGTAGCACAGCTTTGTGAAAGACGCGTTGGAGCGTATTCAGTCGAAGCACATTTCCACGCTCATTAGTTCAATTGCGGTGAAACAAAGCGAGTATATGGAAGAGAAGCGCAAAGAAAAGGCTCAGCAAACCCCAACTCCTTCTCCTGCTCCTCCAGTTGGTCCAGCTGGATCACAACGCGGCGCTGTCACCGGCGGAGTCTCTCCCTCTCAGATTGACTCCAATGCGTCACAGAACGTCGTCGCCATGTCTGTGATGGGAGGAGGTGCTCCTGTGGTTGGGGGGAGCCTTCCTGTGGCTGGGGGAAGTGTTCCAACGACTGGAGGAGTCCCTTTCAACGGTCAGTATGACCCCAATGCGTCACAGAACCTCATCCTCCAATCTGTGGCCAATGCGCCTCAATTCTATTCAGCGCAAGCCGCCGTTCAGCAGCGTTCAATGCCCATGCAGTCCACACCCGGCATGGGCACAATCCCTCAGTTTGACCCCAATGCGTCGCAGAACGTCTTCGCTATGTCGATGATTGGAGGAGCTGTTCCTATGAATGGAGGAAGTGTCCCTATGGCTGGAGTCCCCTCCAATATCCAGTTCGACCCCAATGCGTCCCAGAACCTCGTCCTCCAATCCATGGTCAATGCGCCTCAATTCTATCAAGCGCAACCCGCCGTTCAGCCTAGTCCAGTGCCCGCTCAACCCACACCCAAGCCAGTCCCCAAGCAACCTAAGCCCAAGCCAGTTCCCAAGCAACCCACACCCGAACCAACCCCCGCCCCGCCTCCAGACCCACTGGAGGAGGAATTGAGGAAGCTGCCCTACAAGAATAAGAAAGTGATCAGGGAGGACGAAGATCTGAATCAAGTGAGCCCCTTCATCCACGGCATGATCTTTGCCGAGAGCAGGTGCAATGACCCGTTCACCGTCGGGTGGGACATTTCAAAGTTCAGCAACCTGCAGTACCTCCGCATTCACCCGAACTGCTTCAAGTACCTCAAGACCATATCGTTCTCGCAGTGCAAGTCGTTGGAGACCCTGATCATCGATCGAGACTGCTTTCCGCAGTGCGAGACGCTCACGCTGAGCGATGGCGGTAAACTCAAGACGGTCACCATCGGGAGCAACTGCTTCTCCTCCGTCAAGTCACTGTCCATCACTAGTTGAATTGTGCTCACTCACTGAGATCTAGACTGCAAGTCGCTGGAGACGCTGACGATTGAGCGCGACTCCTTTGCCCTGTGCGAGACGCTCAAACTGAGTGGCTGCGACGCGCTGAAGACGGTCACCATCGGAAATAGCTGCTTCTCCTCCGTCAAAGACTTGTCCATCACCCGTAGAATCGCGATCACTCCCTGAGACGTAGAATGCAGGTGGCTGGAGACGCTGACGATCGGCGACTCGTCGCTGTCCTACTTCGAGAGCGCGATCTTCTCCGACCTGAGCGCGCTCGCGTCGATCACCATCGGGAAGAAGTCGCTGCAAGGGAAACCGGACAGCCAGACCTGGATGTACCTGCGCAGCCTTTCGCGACTGAAGACGTTCGTCGGAATGCAGAACGTCTTCAAGAACGTGCACAGAGTGGAGGCGATGTGTAGGAGTGGGGAACTGGGCTGACGGACAGACCTGAATGAACTCGACGAGTTGAAGCTGGAGAACGCGTTTGGGTCGGTCAAGGAAGGCGCGATTATCGGTAGCCACAGAGCCGTCTCCTGAGGACTAGACGCGCCCGGGTTCACGAAGTACCCCGCTCTTGCTCCAGTGGTGGAGCTGATGAAGAAGCGAGGGCTTGGCATCGTGGACTCTCCCAGAGGACTCGAATTCGTGCCCAAAACGATTGAGGTGTTTGTCGCGGGAGACCGGGTTTGTCAGAACTTCACAGGGAAGCTGGATCTGACCGAGTATCCCAACCTGGAGAAGATCGTCATCGGCAGTTACTGCTTCTCCGATGTCGAGAAGTGCGTCATCGGAAAGCTGCCGAAGCTGAAGTCGATCCGGATTGGCGGCAACTCGTTCACGCAGCACGCCAATGCTGACGTCCCGTCCGAATTCCGAGAGAGCGCGTTCACCGTCTATGAAACGCCCGTGCTGGAGTCGATTGTGATTGACTGCTACTCGTTCAACGACTTCAGTCACTTCGCGCTGGAAGACGCCCCCGTTCTGGACAGCATCCAAATCGGAAGGATCGGATACGAGTCGTCGAACTTCATGAACTGCGATCTCCAGCTCTGCGGTTGCCGTGCTCCTGTTCCCTGACGCGTAGGACTCGACTCTCTGACAACCGTGCAGTTCGGCAACAAGTGCTTTGCAAACGCTTCGAGTATCGTCTTCAAGGGTCGCGGGTCGTCGTGTGGCTTCATTTCTAGACTTGGTGAGTCTGACGTCCATTCGTTGCGGCTACGAAGCGCTGTGCGGCAACAAGACAGAGCTCCAACTGCAGTGTAGGAATGAGGAGTGGAGTTGAGACGCAGCGCTAGAGTCCCTCACGTCCATCGTCTCTCCCCAAAACACCTTCTACGGCGTGGAGACGTGTGTCATCGAGGGTGAGTGATGGAGCGTGGCGTAAAGCCTAGACGTTCCGAACATCCAGGAGCTGACCCTTCCCGGCGCATTCACAAGTCTGCGGCACAAGACGGTGGTCAGTAGGAGAGGTTGGCGAGTTCAAGCGTAGATTCGAGAGAGTTCAAGCGACTTCTGTTCCAACTGTACGGGTGCAAGGGTACGAACTAGCGCTCTTTGTTGAACAAACACGACCACGACATCTTTTGCGAGGTGATGAACGGGTGCTCGCACAGCTCGTTCACGCTCCACCGTCTCTCCACGTCCTTCTGCAGACAGCACACGATGAAGTTCTTGCACTCCGCCGAAATCGTCGGCTTCGCGGGAAACTCGATGTCCGTGATGTTCAGAATCACGTTGTCGCGTAGAATGGTCTCCTGCGACATGTCCTCGCCGAACGGCTTCTTCCCGTACACCATCTGGTACACGATCACGCCCACACTCCACACATCCACTTTCTGCGAGATCAGCGGCGCCGCTCCGTTGTTGGTCTGGAAGCACTCCGGTGGCAAGTACCAGTACGTGCCCGCGCCCTGCGAGGTCAGCGCCATCTTGCTGTCGCCCGTCGCGTCCATCTCCTTGCTCAGCCCGAAGTCGGTGATCTTCACCTTGCCGTTGGCGTCGAACAGGATGTTCCCCGGCTTGAGGTCGTAATGGATCACCTTCGTCTTGCTGGAACTCATGTACTTGAGCGCGCTCAGAATCTTCTCGTTATCTCTCAGTCAATCACATTACCTGAATCGTGATGGCACGTGCCTCCGTCTCCTTCAGCATCACGTTCTGCTTGAGATAGCGCTCCAAATCGATGCCCGGACAATACTCCAGCACCGTGGCGAACGAGTCCGAATCGATCACGAAACTGTCCAGCTGGCGCACCACGTTCTCATGACACAGTCGCTACACCTCACCTCGCCCCCTCAACCCCCACCTTTTGAATGTCGTTCTCGCGAATCGCGTGCTTGATGTAACTGCTCTTTCTCTCGTCGCTCCACGTACTCGACAACTGGTGAACCTTGATCGCCACCTCCGTCAGACTGTTCAGGTCCACCGCGTACCACACTTCGCTGAACCCCCCCTTCCCCAACAATTCGATGATCTGGTACCGGTTCTGCAGGAGGGGTCGCTCACTGTACTTGCTGTTCGCCTCGTCGTGGATGCGACGGACCTCGCGGATGTGCACCTCCTTCTCGATGTCCAGCTTGTTCAGTCTCTCTTGACACTCTGCCTAAAATGGAGGGGATTTCGGACATCGCACCTGCTGTTTCTTCAGCGAGTTCAGTCGACACTTCAACACCTCCCACGTCGCCAGCTGGTCGAAATCTTGGGAGTCCCCCTCCTCCGTCTCCGCCACGGCGCCGCTCAGACTCTGTGTCGGGGGCAGCATGGAGTCCTTGTCGCGATCGGGTTTTGAGGCTTTCTAGACCTCAACATCTCCCTCCTTCCAAACCCTCCTGAAACTCCGCTTCTCTCCCTCCACCTTCTCCTTCATCTCCACCACCTCGTTCAGGAGTCGTCGGACCTCCTTGTAACCCTACGCGTCATTTCCCGCCAACTCCGCCAACACTTCCCTCCCTCCACGTCTCCACGACGCGATGTCCCATTTGCTGGAGCACCACGCTCCCCACGCGCAGATCGTCGCGGATGACCTGGTCCTGCTTCTTGTAGAGGAGTGCGAAGGCGTAGTTGCGAATCCACTTTTCGAGGGCTTTTCTGGAATTGTCTTTGAACTCCTGGTTCTCGTTCTGGAGGGCAAGGAGCTGCCCCTTGAGCGTCTCGACGTCCTTCTTGTAGTTTTCTTTGAGCGACAGCATCTCCTCCTGCTGGGTTGCCAGCGATTGCTCCTTCGATGCGATCGACTGAACCGTCGATTTCAGGTCCTGCAGCTCCTGCACGTGAGGCGAAAGCAGAGAGAGTACATGCTCCAGTTCTTTGATCCTCGTGTCCTTGCTCATCAACAACATGTGAATGTCGTTGGAGCGGACATCCGCTATCCCGTTTCGGGTATCGCAGGACGTCGTCACCTCGATGATGGGATCGGGGACAGGAACAGAGGGCTTCTGCGGAGAATGCAGCACATCGCGCGAGTGGGTGGGCGTGGACAGCACTTCGGGGGAAGAAATGCTATGCACGTCTCCCGAGGATGCTGCCTGCTTGCTCTCGAACAGCGAGCGCGAGATGGAGCCTCGCGCGTCTCTGGGCGTGAAGTAGTTGTCTATCTTTTTGTTGTTCTGCGGTGGAGACAGAGGTGTGGTGGAAGAGGCGGAGTCTCCGTCGTCAATGACTTCCGTCTGGGGAGCTACGATGAACGGATGGTAGTGAACGCTACGCGGAGCCTCCTTCTTCGGCGTCATTCGACGGCGAGAATTGAAGCGCTACAGGTGATCCTTCGACGCAAAGCGAAAACAGTGGGTGTCGACTGCTTCCGAGAGCGCTTCGTCCTGCGCGTCGGCGTATTCTAGGGTTGAGAGCGCAACCGCTGACCCTTACTGAGTTGGTCGAGCTGTCAGGGAGAATCTCCTGCGTTTGCAATTCTGATATCTAGGACTATGACAGGAACCGGGCAAACCGACGTTCTCTTTGCGCGCCGCACCATTCTGACTGGCCCCGTCGTTTAGAGTGGAGTGCGTGCTCGCAACAGGATCCATTCACTTTTGGAATAAAGATCTACGGGACTCATGCAGGCAGTTCGAGTGATTACGGCAAGTGGTCAGGAAACGCTCTATCAGCAAGGTAGTCGTCAATATGAAAGCACAACGCGACTTTCTTTGAGCCAGAGGCGTATCGCGACTACAGGGAGGTAATTCTGTAGGAGGAGGGAAAAGGCTGCGGCGCGGAATCAATGGATTCCACTATCGCGCAGGAGAAGGCGCGACGGGTTTGCTGTTTCCCTATCGTTATTCCCATTTCTGTCTCTATCGGTGTGTCTTTGGATGCCATGCACGATGATCCACAGGAATCGAGTCCCTCGTGAGAGATCGCGCATGGATTCCATCAAAACCGAGCTACCTCTCCCACGTATTGTCGCACATCCTACCATTCAAACCCGCGACTCCTGTGAACAATCCGCACATCTCTTGTCAACAGCACGAGCATGACCTCTCACAGAGAATGCATAATCAAAACGAGGTACAAAGAACTACTCTTTTCGCGTATACGCAAAAGAGCGAGAGTGGTGCTTCATCCATACCCTTTTATCGTCGCTTCCTTTTCTTGTTCTTTTTGTCGAGTGCTGCGTTCTATCATCAAGGGAATCACAAATCATGAATGGCAGTGAGAGGAAAGTGGGTTGGCACTTCAGCCAGCATTTCGGAGAAAAGACGCCCATAGACGCTGTGTCGAATGGTTGTGGATGCCGATGCGATGTCACGCGTAGTTGATATTCTCTCCTCCCTCGAATTCAATGAGACGGGAAGATACCTTGCTGCGGGAGACAACGGTGGTAGAGTCGTTCTGTTCCAGCAGGAGGAGACGCGTCATCGTCAAGAGGGCATGATGCTCGTGATGGAGGGGACGGAGCAGCCGAGCAACTACCGTTTCTTTTCGGAGTTTCAAAGCCACGAGGCGGAGTTTGACTATTTGAACAGTACCGAGATTCAGGAGCGCATTAACTGCATCCAATGGCTGCCGTCGAACCCCAACTGTCTGTTTCTTCTATCTGCAAACGGTAGGCTTATCGGCGGTTTTCAATCGGTAGACAAAACCATCAAGCTGTGGAAGGTCAGCGAGAGGCACACCGGTCTCATCCCGTGTCCGCTGCTCGACAAGAAGTCCAGTAACCCACCAGAATCCTCTATTGGCATTGTGGCTCAGAACAAGCGCGTGTACGGCCACGCGCACAGTTTCAACATCAACTCTCTGTCTTGCTTTTCTGACGGGGAAGTGTTCTTATCTTCAGATGATCTTCGGATCAATCTATGGAATTTGGAAGTAAGCAACCAGAGTTTCAGTCCCTCCTGCTGCTTGGCCTGACGAATAGACATTTTGGATCTGAAGCCTTCCAATATGGACAATCTGACGGAAGTCATCACGTCAATGCACTGCCACCCCACGCAGTGCAACCTGTTTTTGTACTCAAACAGCAGGGGTGAGACCATCCTTTCCGACTTGCGCGTGGCAGCCAAGAGTTCACCCTGTCGAAGTGATTCCGGCATGCGCGGCTCACCTCTAGTCTTCCAAGACCAGGTCACCTCCATCGACCCGGAGCTAATCGAGTGCGTGTCTCCCATATCCTCGGTGAAGTTTACTCGTAAGCGTGCTTTCCACGGGAATGAACCGTAGCTGGCGGAAGGTACTTTTTGACGCGTGACTTCCTAACGGTTCGGGTGTGGGACACGTACATGGAGAAGGAGCCGATCCAGGTCATTCCCGTTCACGACAGTCTCCGCAAGCAGTTGGCTGAATGCACGGAGAACGACATCTTTTTCGATCGCTTCAATGTCGGCATCAGTCCGGACGGTAGAAGCTATGTGACGGGTTCGTACCAGAACACGTTTCACGTAATGGCGCTTTTGCGATTTCAACGGTAGATCACGGACCGCGTGACGAGGAATGATATCATGTTCGAGGCGTCGCGCAGGAGCAAGCTGCATCTATCTCAAGGCCCGCACGGACGATCTCCCGCGATTTCGCTCGACAACCCGGAATTCGGTCGCAAGATTACCCAGGTGGCCTGGCACCCGCAGCAGGACCTGGTCGTACTGTCGTCGCTGAACAATCTCTACATCTTCTCTTCGAGTTAGCGAAGATGCTGCCCAAGCTAGTATAACGCTAAACAGTTTGTTGCAACAAGGAGAGCACACAATCACATTTGAATCCACTCGTTCTGATCCTTTTCCAACTCCTAATCCTCATCGCCCCCTTCCAATCCTACAGAAGGATCCACACCGTCCTGCACCATCAGCTCTCGCACCTCCTCGTCCCTTCCACCCAAAGCGAGCTTGTTGTAGTACTTCGCATAGCGCGGGTGATTGCGCCTCCGAATGAAGTGAAACGCCCTGTCCGTCAACGGCTCTGTTTCGGGCAGTTGTGAAAACACCACGTTGTAGTCGTCTTCGGCGACGATTTCGCGCAGATCTCTCGACAGCACCTATTCCTTATGTCCCCATTCAACCTCCACAATCGGGTCAATGCCCTCTTCGCGCATCGACGTTTCGACGACGTGGCGATCGAGTCCGTCTTCCAGCAGCCAGTCAAAATAGTCCCGGATTTTGGGATGAAACCGAAGAAGAACGCCCTTCCGACCCTTCGGTGAACCGTTCGTTTTGGCGAATGAGGGCGGAGGATCGTTCTTCGGGGTTTCGTTGGCGGGAGTTGTGTTCTGAGGGGTTTCATCTCTCTGTGGTGTTTCATTGGAAGGATGAGCGTCTTTTGACGCTTCGTTAGAGGGAGTTACATCCCTCGTTGGCATCTCATTGGATTGGGTACCATTCTCATTAAGAGTTTCATTGGAAGGAATCGCTTCCTTCGACACATCACTAGAATGAGCCGTCGCACTCACAGCATTCTTCAACACATCACCAACACTCTCAGAAGCGCTGTTTGAACTCTTTGAAACATCAACACCTCCCTCCTTCATTTTGCACTCCTTCACCAACTCTCGTGCTCTTTCAACGTCACCATCGAATAATAACAATCCGAATTGAAACACGATCCGATTCTCCTCCGCCTCCAAGTTCACCAATTCCTTGCTGGCTGGAGAGAGTTGGAGGGAGTGGTGTCTCACAAGCTCCTTCATGCCAGTTTCGTAACACTCGGAAGGCTTCAAAAACGGGGGGAATCCCTCCCCCTCTTCAGTTGACGCGGAGAGAATCGTCATCTATGTGAAACACGCGCGCCAATCCTACAGTCAGTGTCTTGTCGTCGATGGAAGGGTCGCAGTCCATATCGCTCGCCACAATCACGTTAATGTCCTACTCATTAATCCCAGTGAAAGGGAATGCATTGTCGAGAAACAGCGTGTTGTACGAGTACGAAAACAAGGGAGTTGCGTTTCCCACCTCCGAGTCATCAGAGAAGCACGAAATCGAAAAATCACCACAAATGGGGACGGAGCACACCACGATCAACTCACCAATCTCACGATTCCAGATCACAGAGTCGATGTCCGATCGAGATGAAAAGAGAATCCTGTGTCCCGTTCCGATAATGATGATCGGAGGCTTCTACACGTAATGCACACATATTCATGCCTCACGGAGAAAGAGGAGTGATTCATCAGGAAGAGGCCGAGGATCTGGCAATTCTTGAAAGAAAGAGTGCGACGATACGGTAGAGAGTGCTCTGTGTCCACAAGGAGGGAGTAGAAGTTGCGAACCAGATTCAGGACGGAATGCGGAATCTGATCCATCGAAACGGAGTCGTTTTCGACTCGAATGATGTCCATCAGAATATCCTGATAAGCCATATCGGTAAGCGTAGAGTTCGTTTCTGAAGACGTCCACAGAAAGTAACACGCTAAAACAAGCTCGCACTCGAACATGGAGCCTGAGTTATGTAAAAACACTACGACTCAACGCCGCTGTCATCCATTACCACGATGCGATTCATTTTGAAGCCACGTGTGGATGCAATAGAGTACATTGAAAACGGAGGTGAGGGAAAGAGGGTGGATTTCCAAATTGATACAACGATTCAACAACTCCTGGAAAGGAAAGAAATCACTACGCATCATCCTACTCCTTCACGAGTACGATAGATTGATGATGATAAACTCCTTTCCTTCGGAAAGAACGAAGTCGTTGAATGCTTCCACCGTACTATCTTGAGAAGAACGACTGTCTTCTGGTTCACTTACCAGCTTTATCACTACATGAAACGTCGCTTCCACGTCTTACCTCTGATTCGGTTAATCGGCTCGGAATACAGTAATGGCGGTTTCAAATAGGCCTTCATCGCGATTCGATTGTCCTGGCTCATTCCATACTGTTAATGAATGTCTGTATAGCAAACAGACCCGACACGGACAGAACCGTTGGAAAGCGCGAACCACTGAACGTGCTTGCGGAATCCCACATCTTCTCCCCTGCGAGCTTCTCTCGCTCATTCTTTTGTTGAATTCCTTCTCTTCTGCCATGGATTCAACGAAAGAGTGGACTATTCTGCAGCTAACCAGTGTCCTCGAGGAGTTGAGGAATTGGCGTTTCTTCTTCGTCGTCATGTGATCCTGTAGCTTACGTTGACCAAAGCGAGTTGAGCGAATTGCTGACGTCCTACGCCCATTGTCCTCATGAGAGTCTCTTTAGCGCTCCTTCCTTCGTATCGACGCTTAGAAAGTGTATCTGATCTGTATCACTACTCAGATGTAGTGCTGTCCGTGACTTCCAAACTGAATATGGACCATTCCTCTTATATGAAGTATGGTTACGCAGCTAGCTTTACGGAATAGAACGGGCTATTTGTTGAATCAGTTCCTCTGCTCCCTGCTGATGGACGCCATTCACGCGAATTTGGAGACAAAAGTCGTCACTTCTATTTTGGGTGTGGTGATGGGATACGACAACCAGATGAACTTGTCCGCAAACAAGACTTCCCACTGTACCGATCTGATGAACTTCTTCTTGCGAGAGGGCGTGACAGTGACCTATGACGGTGCGTCCTACATCATCACCAGTGTTGATCGCGCGAAGCTCACCATGACGCTGCAGCCGACGAAGAATCCTTCCGGAGTCATTTTGCTCCCGCTCTGCAACAACCGCGTGAACATAACGAATCCTGATTCCGCCTATTCGGAGTGGAAGAATGCGCTTCGCGTGGGCGATGTTGTGGATGTGAAGCCTCTTCAGCGCTCGTCCGAGGAGTACGTTCCGGCCATTTACAAGGGAAAGCAGAAGATGCAGGACAATGAGGACTACGTCTTCTCCTACATGGGCCTTAGCGAGAAGGAGGCTTCGTTCCACGATCTATTTGTCACAAATGTGTGCGTTTCGACTTCTCGGTGCTGATGTCGCTGTCTTCGTGATTCCTAGCTCCTTCTTGCCTAACGTTCCCGTGGAGCTGCCCTTCCTCCGCCTGTTCCCTCCCGACGTCTCGATCGACAACACCAACAACTACATCGACATTGCGGATGATGCCGAGCTGACCGCGGGACCCATCGCCTATCGAAACGAATATCCCTTTTGCGAAGCAGAGATGGTTCTTAACTCGCACCTCCCCGTTCATCGTGGGCGCCGTCAACGTGCTGGAAGAAAAGGGCTTCATTTCCGCCTTCTGCCAGTATTTGGAGGTATTTCTGTCACCTCACATCGAGCGTAGAAACACCCGCTCTCCACGCTCGAGTTCAGAAAGGTCTTCCTGGTGCTGGAGCACTACTCCTCCTTCCTGTACAAGCCGCGTTACGTGGAGGTGATGGCGGAAATCAAGCCGTTTTTGTGGAGCATGCTTCTCACGAGTCTTCAGGTTTCTTCCGTGTTCCGCACTCACCTGTAGACTGACACGCTGTCGCTCTCGCTCCTCCTCCGCGTGAACAGCTTCCTCGCCTGTCACTCCAACAAGGCAGAAATCGAGACTCTTTGTGTCATCGCAGCTCAGTTGATGAAGGGCAACGAGGGGAAGCAGGAGATGGGTCGAGACCTCGTCGTGGAGTGCTGCACCACGCTCCTTCGGTACGGACCCTTCATGACATATGTCCCCTATTCGTACCGGTATCGGGTCATCGTGAGCGTGTAGGGAGAAGGCGGAGGAGGAGAAGGAGGCGATCCGCTCGCTGCTGCGTCTTGTCTTCACCACGCTGCACACGCACGGCTTCTTCTCATCGCTGGAGGGTCACAGCGACTGCGAGGAAATGATGCGCGTGCTGCTCCTCTCGCTTCTGAAGTGCGATGTGCTGACGGAGGAGTTGTGGTTGACTGGCTGAATGACGCATAGAGTGATATCGACGCTCACGCCGCTGCTGACCAAGCAGATCCTCGCCGGCGACGCGTCCTATCTGGCTAGCGTGTACCCGCGCATGCCCGCGCAGGCGCCCGCGACACTTGCGTTGTACGACCTCCTCGCCACGACGCTGCCCTCGTCCACGGGCAACCTGCTTCCCTTCCTCGAGACGCTGGCGAAGAACTGGAAGCAGTACCAGCCGGACAACGTCGACGATATCCTCGGGTTCTTCGAGCTGTGCACGAAGCGTCGGCTGACGTCACATTCCGTAAGGCGTAGACGCTGCGGACACGGCGGAGTACGAGCGTGTGGACAAGATGATAGCGCCCTTCTTCGCGCAGCGATACACGCCTTCGGAGGAGCTGCACAACTCACTGCTTTTCCTCCTGTGCAACAAGATCGAGCACGGAGAGACGCTTCTGCGCGAAATGTCACTTCTTTCCTGGGTCGTCCACACGGGCGAGTTGCACAGCTTCGCTCCCGACACCGTGGAGGCGTACTGCCAGCTGGGGAAGGTGTGTGGTGAGAAGCCCGCGTACTCCTGCTATGTCGCCTTCTTCAACGAACAGATCGCGTCGGCGCTGGGCACGCTGACGTCGTTGCCGCCCTCAGTGCATCTCTCTGTGTTCCTCTGACTCCTAGATGACGGCGTACTGGAGCGTGGTTAGCGGCTTCTCGCGCTCCTTCACCGTCCCGTTCATCGACGTGTTGTTCAAGGCGCAGGGCGCTATTGTGAGCGCGCTGTGGGGGATGATGCTGGAAGCGAGCCAGGACGCCTTCTTCGCGAACGTATCGCTTCATGGTCGGGTTCACCGTAGTTGACGCGGGACGATTTCTCGCTGTTGTACTCCGTCTGGAAGCGGCTCGGCTCCGCGGACTTCGCCTTCTTCCTGAAGGTGATCGCGCTGTGCGCCGACGCGGATCTGAGCTACTATAGTTGCGAGTACTGCTCGTGGGAGTGTGTGTGGAGTGGAGAGGCGGCCATCCGACAACTCACGCAGCAGACGCTCGAGCGCTTGGACAAGAACGAACAGACCGACCGGTTCCTCTGGCTGCTGGAGCTGCTACTCTGCAAGTGCTCGCTCTCCGTGCGTCCTGGTCACGCTCTGTCACCTCTAGAAGCAATGGTCGTCGCTCTTCTCCATCACATCCACCATGTCCGCCGGACCGACCGAACGCGTCTCCATCGACTCTGTCACCACCTCCATCGCCACCACCACTCCCTTCTTCCTCGCCTTCCCCCACCTGTACCACAACCACACGCTGTCCTCGCCCTTCCCTCTCCTCTTCGCTGCGTACGGCAAGCAACGCGTTCTCGTCAAGCCGTGGGCGACGTTGCAAAGTCTCGCGGGGGTCACGCGTTTCGAGACGGAGGAGCTGAGTCTGGACAGCAAGGCGATGGACCGTCTGGCGCACACCGCGTTCTCGGCGGAGTTCCAATCCTTCTTCGGGATGACGATGGTGCGCGCACTCCTGCAGTTGCAGAACTCGACGCTGGTCACCTCGTATTCCGACGTGGTGCACCGTCTCCTCCTCGAACTGCCCCTGCTGGACGAAGAGCCCTTCCGCTCCGCTCTGGCTGAGTGAGAACGCTCTGGCGAAGTGACGAATAGACCGGAGATCGACGCCGCGTTGCTGAAGCGGCTGCTGGACACGGAGGACGAGGGTGTGCTGATCTGTGGTTTGGAACTGTTGGCAAGCATGGAAGGCGTGCTGAAGAAGGTGGTGTGTTCGGTACCGTTAGATCGGCGAATTGACGCGTAGGAAGGCACCGTCGAAGTGGTGCTGGCTCTGTTCGCCCACCTCCACGCTCTCGGCTTCACGCTGGCAACAGGACGCGTGCACGAGCAGTTCGCTGCCGTGGTGGGCTGCATGGAGATCCCTGAGGACTTCCAGTGCGCGCTGGTCACGCCGGCGTTCGTCGCCGACTCCGTGCAGTGCTTGTTCGCTCTCCTCCGCTCGCTCACGCGTAGACGCTCACTGGTGGACTCGATCACGGAGACGGAGTGGCGCGTGACGGACAGTTTCGTGACCGCGCTGGCGCTGCTGTGGCGAATGAACGACGTGGTCGCAGTCTCGCTGTCTGACCCGTAGAGCGTCTTCGACTCCGTGTACGGCCAACTGGTGGCGATGGTGGAGGAGACCTCCATGACGGCGCAGTCCATCGCGCTGGGCATCATCACGGTTTGCTTGCGGCTCCTTCTTCATTGTAGCTGTCACGCCCGCGCCACACCGAGTGGCTCCTCGCCTCGATCTGCGAGCACTTCAAGGACACCATCAGCTCGATCCTTCTCGACCAGCTGCTTCAGCAGGAGCTCTCAGAACGTCTGGCGGAGTTGCTCATTCAATCGCTGACACGTGCACTTGACTCCTGCACCACCTCGTCGGACACCTGCTCCTTCTTCCACTTCCTCTTCTATTGCCAGGACAACCTCAGCCCCATCATCTCCCACCCGCGCTTCTGCGAGCTGCAAACCCGTCCTTGTCTCGTTCTCCTCTCACCCGTAGGAATCGTCACCAAAGCCGCTGACATCATTCTCGACCCGTCGCTGGAGGACGACCTGAGCGTGGTGGTGTTCTTTTTCTGCCACTACTACCCACTGCAGCACGCCTCGCCCGCCATCGACCGTGTGTGGGACGCGCTGCTGGAGCGCTCACTTCATGTGGACGCCAGCGGGTGGGAAGACGTCTTCCAGAAGAGCCAGGCGCACTGCGGTCTCAACAACCCGGGCTGCGTCTGCTACCTGCTCAGCGTGATGCAGCAGTTCTTCATGATTCCCCTCTTCCGACAGGGCGTTCTTCTCGTTGTTGCGTGCGTCGCGTCTGACCTGTAGGCCAAGTGGACGGACGAACAGGCGCAGCGGCCTCTGCGCGAGGGCGACGAGCAGCCCGTGTTCTCGCCTGACGAGCGCGAGCACCTCCACCGCCTCTTCTCCGAACTGCAGACGATCTACGTCCAACTCCTCGTCAACACACAGAGCGCGATCTCACTCCAGAACTGGTTCGCGCTCTTCACGAACGCCGACGGCGAGCCCATCTCCGTGTACGAGCAGGAGGACGCGCACGAGTACCTCACGCGCTTCGTGGACACGGTCGACAAGTGTCTGATCTTCACTTCGAGTCCCTTCCTGATCCGCGACCTGTTCGAGGGCGAGATGAACGACCAGCTGATCTGTCCGAACTGCGGCGTGATCCGCGACAAGAAGGTGGCGTACTCGAACCTGTCGGTGGAGGTGGGCAGCGGAGATCTGCTGTCGGCGCTGCGCGAGGTGAACGCGACGGAGGTGATCGAGGACTTCAACTGCGAGCGCTGCGGTCAGCGCGTGAACGTGACGAAATCGACACATATTCTGTCCTTCCCGAAGTACCTCATCGTTCAAGCCAAGTTCTTCTCCTTCGACTACTACTCGTTCCGCAAAGTGAAGCTGAACCAGCCCTTCACCGCTCCGATGACGGTGGACTTGAAGGAGCTGCAGTCGGGCGCGGAGGCGTGCAGTGAGTACAGACTGAAGGGCGTGGTGTACCACATCGGCGTGGCGGACAGCGGGCACTACTACAGCGTGGTGCGTGACGTGGAGAACCAGAAGTGGTTCGAGATGAACGACGAGGTGGTGAGCGAGCGCAGCGAGGAGGAGGTGGAGAGGAACTGCGAGGTGGAGGGTTGCGAGCGAATGAGTGCAGTTCCTTCTATTGTGTTGCATGACCCATAGCGTTTCCCTTCCACACCGTATCTCTTCTTCTATGAGAACACGGTCACGATGACGATGTCGCTGATGTCGCTGAAGGACCTGACAAAAAACCTGCTTCCGAAGGACGAGGTGGCGAAGAAGTCGCTTCGCCTTCTTCTGTCGTCGCCCGAGTTCGCCTCGCTGTTGGACTCTCTGTCCAAACAAGGCTCCTCTTCCTTCCTCTCCTTCTTCACCTGGTTCGTGTTCAACGTGGTTCGTCTCAACCCCACCAAGTCGCTCCTCGCCCTCGTGCCCTCCTTCACCTCCATCGCTCCACACCTCCCCCCAACACAGCTCCTCGCCTCCATCGCCAACCGCTCTGTGCTCTTCTTCCTGTTCCCACCCACCTACCAACACGAGGTGTCGTCTCTGAGCGGTCCCCTGCTTCGCGTCGTCGTTGACTCCATCACGCGTACGCGCTTCTGGGCGAGTTGATGTGTAGAACTGACGCCGGAGCAGCTCGAACTCAAATGGTAGGGGTGATTGTGGCGTGTCAGAAACAGGGTCAATTTGGATCTTCTGTACCTATTCAACGTCGTGTTGATGGGCTTCACCTATCGTCCGACGATCAGCCAAAACGACGAGGTCTTGAAACTCCTTCCCTTCTTCCTGAAACAGAAGTTTATCGTGGGCTGGCTCGTCAGCACGGAGCACTTGCTTCCCTTCATCCGGGCGGTTTCAAAGCATTTCATGAGCTCGGCGAAAAAGCCGCTGATTTCTGCCATTTGGTCCCAGTTCCTGGCGAGCTTGTGCTTCGTGGGAGAGAACATGAACGCGATTGAGTGGGACGGCGTGATCGTCGTGAGAGACGAACCCATGAAAGAGCGAGTGGCGAAAATCGTGGGTGATTCTGCCAAGGATCGGATTCTGGTTCCCGAAGTCGTAAGTGACCCCAGCAAAGTGGATCGCAGCTCGACCGAGCGGATCGATGTGGATCGCATTGGCATCTACATTTCCAAGGAGTTGCTGCACGACTGTCTTGGCGTGGAGCTGACGTCCGATCTCTGTTCTGTGGAGCACTATTCGATGTTGCTGGACTTCTACAAGGCGCTGTGCGTGAATCGCTCCATCGGCAAGACGATCCTGAACGGGTTCAAGAACTTCATGCTGAAGGGAACAGGGTCGTGGAAGCGGAATCTGACTCTGTTGTTCCTGATCGTGCACTCCATTCAGAAGAGCGAGGAGGAGCAGAGGTTCTACTGCGAGTACTTGCTGAAGGGACCACATTCCATTTGGTTCATCATTATGGACTCTGCGGATGATGAAAAGAAGCTGGAGGTGTGAGTTTGGCGTGGGTGTGAGAGGTAGAGAATTGCGGAGGTGTTCGACTACCTGAGTCAGAATCGGAAGTACGCCGTGTTCAGTCCCGACGACGAGGAACTGCTGGGATGGAAGCAATTCGTCGTGGAGAAGACGAACAGTGGGAATGCGTAGGAGAAGTGATATGCTAGATTACCCGGCGGAGGGCGACAGAGCGTTGAAGAGCATTGAAGCCTATCAGAACTCGTAAAAGAAAGTGTGCTTCGTGTTTGTTTGAGAAGCGAGGGATATGGTTGGAGAAGATGAAGAAGCGTAGATTATTGTTGGATGAGTGTTCGTCTGCCGCAGAACGACGAAGAGGTGGTTGCTGTCCATGAGCCACTGAATCCTTCAGAGAATGACTCTTTTGTTGAAACGAGTATTCCTCCCGTGTTGCACGATGATCCGCTGTAGAACCTGCGAATTCAAAAGTGCGGCTCTACGTGAGTCTGATGAAGCCTGGAAGACTGACCTACTGGCTGAAAATTAACGACAGCTTTCTGAAGGCGCTCGTCCACTATTTCGGCTTCGTTGTCATTCCCATTCTGTGTCTGTGACGGATCCCCTTCACCGATAGACTGTCCATTTCGTGCGCCACGCTGAAGATGGAAATTGAATCCGATTACCAGCACTACAACGCGTTTTCTTCAAACAGCTGGCTGTCGATTTGCTCTCCCCTTGCCTTCATTTTTGTCATCCCCGTGTGCGTTGCGATCGTTCGGTTCATCAAGACCGTTTCCAACTCCGAGAACGTCCCGAAGCACCTCATCAAGCTCCAGCTCGGTCGTCTGTCGTTTTTCTTCGGTCTCCTCATCACCTTCATCCTCCTCTTCTGCACCGCTTCCGATTTCGTGTATGTCCACGATGTGATTGCCATGCTGCCTCTGTGTCTTGGCTGGCTCGTCTCCATTCCCCTTCTCCATGCTCGCGTCGTCGGGCTGAACGCGTTCATCCGTCGCTGGCACCAGAACGAGTCCGGGGACGACCACAGCCGTCTGCTCCTGTGGAAAGCCACCATGTTCAAGGGACAGATCGTCTGCGAGCAGCTCGCGTACGGTCTTCTCGCGTGGGTGTTCATCTCCGTTGACGTTGTTTGTTTCCACGCTGCGCTGCGTCGGGCCCGTCACATCCACTCACGTCTAGCCCTGTCGTGGTGTGGCGCGCTCGTCGTCGAACTGCCTCTCCTCCTCTTCACGCTCGCCTGCATCGTTGTCCTTCTCGCCACGCTCCCCATCCTGTTCTCCTATCTCCCGCCCGTCTCTCCTCCTCCCTCCACTCACGGCTAGTGGCGAAAGCAGTGGAAGCGCACCTTCGGAGAAGTCGATCTGTCCCGAACCGGCAGGGCGATGGAGGTTCTCTCCCGACTGTGTCTCTTCGCCACGCTGGAGTGTCTCCTGCTCCTCTCCGTTCTGGCGGAAGTGGCGTGGTTTGACTCGCTGGTGCTGAGGAACTTCGTGGCATCTTGCGAGGGAGTTGATGTGTAGAAGCAAGCCATGGACCTTCTCTACGTGTCCATCATCGTTCTGCTGATTCTCGCCGCCGTGATGTTCGCTCTGCTCATCGTCCGCATCGAGATGGACTCCAGCAGTCCGGAGGACGTGCTGAGCCAAATCGCAGTTTGGGCTGTGGAGGTGGCTGTTAGCGTAGGACAGGGAGGTGGGGAATCGGCAGTGGAGGGAGATGCTGCAGCAGCTGCCTCCCTATCTGGTTCGGTCCGACGTCGGAGTGTATTCCTCGCTTCCGGAATTCCTCCACTTTTCGGAAGACGTGGTCGAAGTGGAGAATGTGGAGGATGAAGAGGAGTTGTGCGTGATTTGCATGGCTGAGATTGCCGTAGCTCTTGAACTTGATTGTAACGAATAGAATTGTGTTCTCCTTCCCTGTGGACATGTATTCGCCAAGGGAGAAGATGACGGATAGGGAGGCTGCTGCTGTCACTGCGCGAAGGTGCTCTACCAGCAGATATCAAAGCGGTGCTGTCCGTTGTGCAGACAAGTAGGTCTGGTCCAATGCGCTAAGGCGAAGCCCATCGAGCAAGTCGCCAAGATCAAGCCGAACAGCAACAAGATGTACAACAACTACCGCATATACAGTGTCGAAAGAGAAATGCAATAGACAGTGGAGCGTGATACGTGTACCCCTGTTTGTTGCAACGCTGTCTAAAGTAGACACTCTCACCAAAAGCGAGATTCGTCCAATCTCTCACCCCCAACCATCCCAACAATTCCGATCCTCAGTATAACCGTGCCATCAGAATCGGACTACAATGCAAACCGATTTGCGTACTATCGATGTGGAGGACGAGGAAAACTATAGTACCAAATACTCCCATGGCAGACGGAGTATATGCGCGAAATACTTCTCCTTTTGTCGCGTATGTCTGCAGGTCCACTCGCGTCACGCCGTAGATCACTGTTGCAGTAGCGGTCTGGTACTTATCGTCCATATTGGCGACAGTAGTGAACAAGAAGCTGATTAGCGGCAAGGAGCATGTTTTCCCGTTGACATTGACGTTTGCTCATGTTTTTATTAGTTCCTTGTGTGATGGTAGCTACGGAGGCGCGATTCTTACCGCTAGTTGTGAATATGAGCCTTTTCCATAAGAAGGAACTGGCGTTTTATGCAAAGAACCTGAATTTCTCTCTCATAGTGCGATACATATCTCCTCTCGCGATAGCGATGATCTCAACGAAGCTATTGACGTACATCAGTTACGGCTACATCCCGGTGTCGTTGACGCACACTGTCAAGGCACTTCAGCCGTTCTTCAACGTGCTGATTGTGTTTCTCTGGACGGGGGAGGGCGTCGACAGAAAGACTCTCCTCTCCCTCGTCCCGATTGTTTTTGGGGTTGCCTACGCGTCGGTGAATGAGCTGGAGTAGGAGCCACGCATTCGCGTTCACTATAGATTCAACATGATCGGTTTTGTGAGCGCGCTGGTTTCGACGATTGTGGGCGTATGGCAGAGTGTGTACTTGAAGATGCTGATGCGAATGGGTTTGGAGAAGAACTTTGTAATATCTATTCGCTATCGTTACGAATAGCTTCACTGGTGCAACGGGACGCTGAGCTGGGTGCTTCTCTTCCCCATCGTCGTGTACTACGAGTATCACGAGGGGACGTGGAGGAACATAAGCGTGAAGCAGCTGCTTCTCTGCTCCTTGGTCCAGTATTTGAGTTCTATCGCTTCGTACTATGTATTCGTTCGGAGAGAGATTCACGCGTAGACAATGTCGTTGGTGACATCCCTATCTTACTCTATCGCCAGTACATTTAAACGTGTCTCGATCATCCTTTCATCCGTTTTATACTTTGGTAAGTCCATTACGTTTTCCAATTTGCTGGGAATCGTGGTCGCATCCATCGGCGCGGTGATGTACAACGTCCACTCGAAGAAGTCAAATCGCAGGAGGAAGTCCCCTCAGTTGAAGGCGAATCGCGAGCTGTCCTACACCGATTTGAACACTATTACCATTTAGTCGTTTTCTGCCGAATGATGATGTTCCTTCGCCTGTTTGTTTCACTCGCGTTCACAAGTCTCGTGAATGAAACTCCCCGTCCATTCACGAGTCATTTTCGTCGCAATTTCTAGTCCGTTTCAAATGGTGGTGTATGGGTTGTCGTGTAAGACGTAGTCCAATACCGGAAAGCATACGATTCTGCTGCTGCAGAAGAATGGAGCGAATAGCCGCACCTACTACGATTTCCCCTCGTCCAATCAGTGCATTGCATGTGCCTTTCAATAGAGTATCTGTCAGGGCGTAGATATTGTGAGAATCTTTGAGGACGAACTGATGCGACTGAATCCCAACATTCCCACCCTCCAGTATCACATCAGCGACATCAACAGCTACATTGACAGTTTGCACGAGTGTAACATCTTGGTGTAACTGCCTTCCGCTTTCAGTGACCCTTAGTTATAACAACGAAATCGCCGCTTACGTTCCTTTTGGAAAGGAGGGAATCAAGCAGAGAATTGTGGAATTCATGGGTCGTCGTTCATAATGTCACTATTACTCCTGTTTCCTAACAAACGCGTCTACTCGTTCGGGTGGATCGATATAAACTCGTCGCGCTTTCCGTTTTCCATGTGCGACCGCGCCACGTTTAACGGACCTCCGTGAATCAAGTGTTCAGCGTCGGGAGCCTTCACATATTCCAAATGGCGTCGTTCCATGCCGAGAGATGGCTCCCACGACATGGGGAAGAGTTTGCCAAAACGAAGGTGCTGCATAACAGGGAACTTGCCGAGCACCTCTCGAACCCAGTACTTTTGCAAGTAGAGATTGATCTTCTTCCACGATGGCATCTTGCTGATGTTGAACAGGATGGGGCTGTGTGCCTCAAACGGGCCCGTCTTTGTCTACGCATAATACATACACCAGGAAGAGAACAATGTTGATGAATTTGATGGCTTCCAAGTACATGTACTCAGAAGAGTACTTCTCGATGATTTCGTTGTTGTTCATAGCGCTAGGAGGTATCTCTGTGTTTCCGATCAGCTGCGCCGATCCGAAGAGGAAGGGAAGCAGTTGGTAGTCGTCCAAACACCACACTCCGTGCGACCCCGCGGGCTCCAGCCAGTACACGGTTTGCAAGTGACGCACCACCTTCAGGTACGCGGGGAAGACGAGGAGGATCACCGCGGGGATGTCCTCCTTCTTCAGCACGAGCGCTTTGTAGAGACAGCAGAGAAACACGAAGAAGGTGGTTTCGTGTCCAGTGCCGTAATCGACGCGCTGGGAATTGCCGAAGGAGTCTTCGAGGTATCCGCTCAGCTCTCTGCACGTCTCCATGTTCTCTTTTCCCACGATGCGCTCCACAAGACTGTCGGAATTCTAGTCATCAGGGAGCAGAAGCACTCACACCTTGCACAAACGGTCGAACCAGATGCGGAACGCCTTGTTGCCGAAGCGCGAAAGCTGGACGAGAGGGGGAATCTCGTCAATCCACTGGTTCAGTTCCATCATCACGTCGAGCATGGCCTTCACGATCTACACTCAAGAGAGAAATACACTCGTACAGGAGCATCCGGCTTTTGCGACGAAATGGGCTTTCCCAGCACAGCCTCTATACAAATGAGCATAAACTGTCGTAGATGTTTGATCTCCTAGTACGGAATGCGATGCAAACAAGGAATACATCACTCTTTTGGAAGGCATCAAAGTCTGTCATGGAGAAGATTCCTCTCTGTAGCAGCATATTTTCGCTTTGTCCAATGTGTTCTTCGGCCATATCGGTTATTTGTCCTGAGTGAATGGAATAGTGATTGCAATCCGCAACAAGAGAGGCAAGGAAACAAACAGGGCATGGCACAGGAAAATAAAGCAACACGAGTTAGCAGATCGGAGTACCCTTCTGTTTCGTCTCCTTCTTCAAATCACGCAAAAACGCCTTCCAGACGCGCTGGATCTGTTTCATACGCGCTCCGAACTGTCGTTGGGACTCCGACCTAATGGTGAAGAAGAGGAGGTATAGGAAACTCTGGATGCGGGCAGTGGATAATGAATCCGTTGTTAAACACGTAGAAACGATATCCGATGTACCGAAGATGCTCAATCCATTGAACCTTGTTCCACCCGTATCCCACGAAACGCTCATCGTACAGAGGCAGACTGTCCACCTTCTGAACGAGCAGGTATCTACAACTCATACAGGAGGAGAATCCCAACGGTTCTTGACGATCTCCACGCAGACACGGCACCTCGTAAAGCAGAGAGTCCTTCGAATCGAACCAGTCGTCTACTAGGTATTCCTATGTATGATGAGAGATGGCTGCAACAGTACGTGAAGATGCGCCTTGTCCCTGAAGATGGTGCAGTTGCGATACTTCAGCAGCATGCATGCAGCCAGCTCCCTCTTCGTAGTTGGCACGGAAGGCAAGTACGTTGCCACCGCTCTCGAGAATGCATCTTTGTTGACCTTCATCTTGGGCATGTACTCAAATGCGGGCACGATGATCGCAATCTTTGGCGAACGAATGAACGATTCTGGAATGCGCATCAACTCCTCGTACAGATTTGCTGATCCTCACATATAACACAACGCACATACCCGAAGGAAGAAAGTCAATGTCGTTGTAGAAGAAATGCGTTGTGTTCACATTCCGAATCGCCAGATTGCGCAGCAGATTCACTGGAAACGGCTTCGATCGATCCAGTTGGTACGGCACGATGGACACACGCGAAGGGAGAGGAAACGGGAGAAGAGATCGAGGATCGTCCTGGAATCGAGCGAACTCACTGCCTGTCAGCGCAAATGCGGCGGAAATAGGGCTACTCTCAAGGAAATGGTCATGAACTACCCGTGCCAACGACGAATAATGTGCTTGAGGAAGAGACAACGATTTGAGCTACAACTCAAGAGAACGCGGAATCGAATACGTCAGTTGCGTCACCATCGTGATGTCAGCACACTGCGCGTCGTGCAGAGGAGAACAGCGCTCAGCGAGGAGGGAAGGGGTGAACGGGAACTGCTTGATCGCTCCAAAGCGCTTGAAATAGTCCGTGTGGAAGCGAGGATAATCGAAGGACTCAACAGGGGCGATCACCTCTTTCACGGGGAATGTTGGAGCGCTGGGAGTTGTTGGTTGTTCACTACCCCTATTTGGTCGTAACAATTCTGAATTCTTCCTTGTCTGTGATCATGAGACAGAAGCCAAAGCATCCTACACAATTCGTCACATGCACGACCCTCACCGATTTGTGAACTGTTACTTGACGAATATGGGACAGAATGACATTCCCCGAAGAAATCGGCTACGATTGATTGCCTTAAACTATAAATCTTCCTACATGTCTACTTTCCTCCGTGTAGTGAAGAAGAGCGTACTAAACAGTGACACGGGGAAGGAAGCTCATACGGTTCCGAGGGAGAGTGCAATGACCACTAAAACGATACCAACGGTGCATCGCATTATGAGTCACAGAAAGGGAAGAAGGGGAATTGTGTTCTGTCAACAAACACAGGAACCTAATATGACAAACTATTCTTCTTTCTGGTTCAGCAGTCCCTTCATCTCCTCGCACCCGGGAACCATATCGAAGAGGCTGGGATCGTTCGCAGC
>JANPWJ010000982.1:0-24798 GCA_027406325.1 Blastocystis sp. subtype 2
AGCGCAAGGGTCGCAAGGCTACCGGCAAGTACACCGAGAAGGACGTCAACATGGCGAATCTCGACTAAGTGAGCTGGATGAATGAAGTGGTATATTATTCGCCTCTTTGTTGGAGACGCACGAAATCGCGGGTGTTTTTGCCTTCCGAAGATGGGACAGAAACTCGATTCACTAGGCCAGCAGAACGCCAATGTCGTACGTGTTCAACTACGTCGCTAGTCCCGTGAGGAACTACGTATCGTCGTTGCTCGTGTCTGCCCTATCGAAGTACATCGTGGGCATTGAAGTGAACTGTGCGCGCATTCCCCTGGAGTGATCCGTAGCGCTGGGCATCATCAGCCAGGAGCTGAATCTCCAGAACGTGGAGCTGAACTTCAGCTCGATCGAGGAAGACTTGGGAATCCACCTTCCCGTGGCCATCAAGTCCAGTTTTGCTCAGAGTCTGAAGATCGTCATTCCCTGGACTTCTCTGCTATCCCTACCCATCGGCGTGTACATCGAGAATTTGGACATCCAAATCGAAGACAAGGTCGGGTCGTTCGTCTGGTTTTGACATTTAGCCTGAGGACGCGAAGGAAGCGCCGTCTTCCACTTCGGTAGAGATGTACAATGCAATGAGAGAGTGTTCATGCGGTAGAAACGCAAAGGAAGAATCCGCGGAGAAGGAACAGAGCGCTTCTTCCTCGCGAACCATGTGGGGAGACCGGTACCTGAAGCGCATCATGGCGAACATTTCGGTTCGCATCGACAGTCTCATCATTCGCTACACACACAAGGACCTGCACTGCGTCCTCACGAGCAAGGCAGGTGCTGTCAGACGGAGTGACACGTAGTACATCGAGGTGATGTCGAGCGGACCCGAAGACAAGTGGCAGTACAACTGGCAGGAGCCGCTGGTTCTCCCTTCGTTCATGGCTTGACGCGTAGGGCGCCAAGGGCATCATCTACAAGAGCATCAATGTGGGCAGCTTCTCCATCAGCATGGACTGCATGAAGACGCCGGAGAGCAAGGGCGCGCTCGCCATGCCCCAGGAGGAGGAGAGCGCGTCGGAGGAGCGCGTACGCGTGTACTACGAGCCGATACTCTCCAACCTGACCATCCACATTCGGTGCATGTTTTCTCTGTGGGAAGGACTGATCGACTCGCTCCTGTCCAAGCACATGGGTGGCTCGGGGAGCGTGGAGAGCGTGGACGTGTCGAACAAGCCGTCCTACTGGAGTGAGTGTAAGCGGAGGCGATGACATGCAGATTTGTTTGGACTGCTGACGGAGACCGAGGTGAACGAGATCCAGGAGTACTGTCTGCACGTGACGGAGAGCCAGAGCAATGCTAGCAATGCTAGTGACGCCAGCGACGCCATCCAGTACTCCATTCACAACATGGAGACGGTGTACGACATCAGCTACTACAGCAACATGGTGGACATCCACATCGACGACGAGTGCAACATCTCCGTGAACACCTTCCAGCTGAACGCGCTTCTCGACCTCTGCAACCGTTTCCTCGCCGAGAGCGCGTCGCAAGCACCACCATCAGAGAGCGTGGCAGCCGCGACCGTCTCCCCCGTTACGCAGAAGTTCAACATCAACAGCGTCGCGCTCAGCGTGAAGAGCGTGTCGTTCACCTACTACATGCCGGGCAGTCTGATCCCGTCCTACCAGCGTCCCGTCGACTCCTCCATCCCCTACGCGGGCGAGGACAAGGAGAGGAGTCCGCCTCCTTCCTACTCGCAGTACGCGATCCCGTGAGAGTGCTGCGCTGGGGTTATGCATAGAAAGAGCCTGTTGAAGCCGTTCGTGGAGTGTCGCATGCACCACGTGGAGGCAGTGCTAAACACCTACGACAACCGCTTCTACACGCTGGACGCCATGTGCGCCGTCCACCAGGTTCGTTTCCTCTTCCCGCGTGATGCACTAGATGTCCGTCGCGCTGTGCGGAAAGCCTCTCGTGCTGTGGAACACGCCGTCGCTCCTCGCGCCCGGCTCCTCGCTGCCCGCCGTCACCAACCACATCTGCATGTTTGGCGAGCGGTCGTACGGGTCGGACCTGGCGAAGCACGTGCGCGCACTGCAGCAGGAGAACGCGCTGTACTGCCGACTCAAGCAGTACTCCGAGCTGTACCAGGACTACCTTCTGGATTCGCGCGTCGAGAAGGACGAGATCATTCCCGCGGGGTGTGTCGAGCTGTTCTGCAACGGGCTTCACGTGCTGAAGGACCGCATGACGTTCCCCATTCTCCACACGATTCTGGACCACTTGACGCCTCTGCAACTGCCTGCCTCGTCTCCCTCCGCCCCTGCCTCGTCTCCACGCCACACCGATTACCTCATTCAATGTGGGGTGACGGACTTCGATCTGTCGCTCACCACAGCGTCCTCCGGGTCGAGTCCGTTCACGCCGTCTGTGTCGACGCATGCACTGCACGCCTCCCTCCAGTCCTTCTCCTTCCTCTTCTACACCAACGTGCACTGTCCCTGCTGCCGCACGGACGCGACGGACCTGCTGCTCAACCTCTCCGTGGACGCCTTCGCCGTCACGCACAGTGATGCTGTCTTGCCGTCGTCATCGCTAGACCTCGCGCCCATGTGCACCGTGCACTCCTTCAACGCGCACTGCATGAACACCAAGAAGAAGCTCTCACTGAACGCGCTGATCGACCACGTGGAGGCCGATATCGGTCCGCTCGCTGTCAACGGCTGGGTGACGGCCGGCAACGAGGTGCTGGAGTTCCTCCACCGCCCTCTTCTTCCCTTCTATCCCGTCCCTTCCGCGTTCTCTCTTCACGCGTAGAACGACGACCTGCTCCACTTCTCCCTCCACTCCTTCTTCGGCTCGCTCCTCATCGGCAAGGAAGACGGCGTGGTTACGAGCAAGAGTCGCGTGCAGAGCCGGATCGTTCTCCACTCGCTGCTGTGCTGCAACCGCGACACGGTCCTCCTCTCGTACCCGTCGGGCAGTCTGTACGACCAGAACAGCAACGCGTTCGAGTGGGTGCTGAACCTGAACTGCAACAAGAACGATTGGACGGTGGCGAGTGCGAGCGCGCAAGTGAACACCAGCGCGCTGATGGAGGTTGTCACGCACCTGTGCTCCTTCTACAACGCGATTCGCAGTATGGCGAGCTTGCCTCGTCCCGGCGATAAAGACAGCGACAGAGACAGCGACAACAACAGAGACAGCAACAGCAACAGAGACAACAACGAGGAGACACAACACAGCGACAACAACGAGGCGCCGCAGCAGAGAGGCGAGCTGGTCTCCTTCGACATCGACTTGAAGGCGCTCGTGAACAAGCTGGAGGTGGTGAACGTGTACCTGAACCCCGTTCTGGTTCAGCTGTCGAAGGAGCTCACTCTCTCCACGCCCAGCGTGAACGTCGTCAACACGTACAGCGAGGCCAACGAGATCAACGTGATCATCAAAGACTTGCGACTGTTGGACACGGAGACGCCCTTCGTGGAGGTGAAGGACGTGTTCATCGTGGCGAACTTCGAGACGTACACCGTCCACTGCTCCACACAGTCTTGCCAGATGGTCGTGAACGCATCTCATGTGAGTGCGCGGTTGCGGCGTAACGAATAGCTCCAGCACGCGCTCGACCTCGTGCAGTACTACAAGGACGCCATCCAGGTGATCAAGGAGGACGTGGCGATGATCCAGCAGTCGCTGGAGGAGTCGGAGGTGGTGACGGACTCCTCCATCTTCCTGCGTAGCAGCATCGACCGCCTCTCTCTCGACAAGGAGGAGCGTGTCCGAAGACGGAGCAGCGTGTCGCAGTCGGAAGCAGCCGCCAAGCGCGAGGAGAGGAAGAGGCACATCGTCGCTCAGTTCCGCTTCTCGTACGTCGTCGATGCGTGCTACCTGCACCTCCAGCTGGACGCCTCGCAGTACCACGCCGCGCTGCTGAAGAGCGCTCTCTACGTGGACGCCACGGAGCTGCAGCTGGATTGCCAGTCGGTTGCGTTCGCGCGCGAGGGCACGGATGCGGTGGAGATCGTCCGCTGCGACGAGAAGGCGTTCAGCGCCGTCGTGACGTACATGAATGACCTGAGCGGCTCCGTCGTGCTGAGCAACTGCGAAGTCGTTTTTGACATGAGCGTGATCAGGCGTCTCGTTGACGAGTCATTGTCCTTCGTCAGCTCGCTCCGTCTTCCTTCCGCTCCCACAACGTCAGCTTCTCCCAAGGAGCGAAGTCCGCTGAAACTCCTTCTCGTCGTGAACCAGCCGTCTCTCCTCTACCGCCTCTCTCCCACGGTACTCCTTCCCCTTCTCGTTCACTCTAGGAGTTTTATCGGCTCACGCTCTCCACTCTCCAGCTGGACTACGCGCAATCCTCCGCTGCGCAGAACGCGTCGTTCGTCGTCAAGAACCTGTTTGTGGCTGACCACACGCGCCGGCTGCTGCTGACGGACTTCGCCATGCAGGCGGATGTGCAGCTCGCAGAGCACGCTGACGAGAAGAGGGTGGCGGTGAGGAGTCTCGTTCCGTGCGTCGAGGCGGCAGTGACGATTCACGACGTGGACGTGTTGGCGTTGTTGGTGCTGGAGTCGAAAGAGTTGATGAAGCGACTGCCGAAGGGCGAGGAGAAGGAGAAGGAAGAGGTGGCGATGAAGGTGGAGTTGAGCGCTGAGTTGGATTTAGTGAAGGCGTCGTTGTGCGACGATCGCAACACGCTTGTGTTTGTGATGGAGGAGGCGAGGGTGAGTTGTTGCGAAGAAGGAGAGAGTAACCGCGAAGGAGGAGAGAATCATGACCCAGAAGAGAATTCAACTCTCCAAGAAGCAACACAAACGGAAGTGGTGATCCACGACCAAGAGAAAGACAGCATACTCAGCATCAAGAACGTCCACTGCCTCCTCAACGACGACCCAATCCTCTCCGTTCGCTCCCTCCCCGATCGAGACCTGTGCGTGTGCGTGAAGCGCGAGCAAGAGACCGGTCTGTGGTACTGCGCGTACGTGGGCGACTTGTTCCTGTAGCGACAACCCACACCTCTCATTCCTAGCAACGACGTGCCGGAGCTCCTCGACCTCCTCGCGCTCTCCCCGCTGCAGTCGCCGCACATTCGCGCGCTGCTGAGCGAGCCGTCGCCTCAGGACCCGACAGAGCGTCCGCCCATGGAGAGCAACAGAGGGCTGCTCGTCAGCGTGCAGTCCGTCCAAGCGCGCGTGTCCAGCCCGAAGGCGGTGTCGCTGCTGTTCGCCGTGGCACAGTGCAGCTTCATGAAGTCGTCCACCGTGCTGCGGCTGGAGCTGAACCGCTGCTGCGCGCTCTTCGACAACAACGCCGACTTCATTCCGTCGTTCCACGCCTTGGCGTCCGCGCAGAAGCAGCTCCTCCACGAGTTCAACGTGATTCTCAACATAGACGAGTCGAAGGTGGAGGACACGCTGCGCACGACGCGCCACGTCCTTCTCGACGTGCAGGACTTCGTGATGTCGTTGGAGGACGAGTCGATCGCCTCGCTCTCCTGCCTGTACCACGCCTTCATGCAGCGCGCGCAAGCCATCCAAACCCTCTTCTCTTCGCTCCGCTCGCCACGCGACGCGTCGCAGCACAGCGAGCTGAACAGCAACGAGCGAGTTTCCGTGCCCGAAAGCGGATTCCGTTTTTCTCTGCAGGAAGAAGACATCCCACGCTCTTCTCTCCCAACGGTTTTTTCCTTGGCACCGCTTCAGGTGGTTCTCCAGGACGTGTGGCCCGAGGTGGGTCAGCTCGTTGTCGTTCCCACGGTGTCCCTGACGGAGAACGAGGACACGCAGTCCTCCGTGCTGAGCTATCCCTCGCTGGACTACTACCGTCTCGTTAACGGCGGCGTGCCGCACCCCCTCACGGCGGACTCCTTCCACAAGCAGATGCAGGTCGAGAAGAGCCAGCCGGCGACGTCATTCTTCTCCTTCTTCGCTTCGTCGCAGAAGCCGACAGCGCTGTACCACGTGACCATGCAGTTCCGTCTCCCGTCCATGATTCGCGTGTTCTCGATGAGCGTGAAGCAGATGACGAAGGAGGAGATGAACGCTCTGGTGGGCAGCGATATCGCCTCCGTGTTCGGAGACAGCTTCGAGTTCGACCTGCTGGCGTGGTCCGAGATGAACCGCTCCTTCCACTGCATCAAGTCCGTGTGCGTGCCTATTTCACCCGCGTCCTCGTCGCTGGCGGGAGAGTACAAGCGCAGTCACTACTACGAGAACCGCGGGAATCGGGACGAGTCGTCGACGGACTCGGACGCCTCGCTGACGATGGATGAGGCGATGCACGAGACGGTGATGGAGAACACGGACCAGACGGACTTCTTCGAGATGACGCCACCCTACTCCTACAGCAACCGCTACCAGATCTGCGTGTACTTGCGCGGCTACGCTCCCGGCGAGATGACCGCTCTTGGAGGCATGCCGGGCGTGGTGAAGGGAGTCACGCAGGTCGTGCAGAAGCGTCTTTCGCTGAAGTACTTCATATCCTTGTTGTCCCGTGATGGTTACGCTTAACCCGCCACAGCGATCCCGCGATGAACCAGTACACGCTTTTCAGCTTCACCTCCAACATGCTTCTCTTCCGACTGAACCATTCCTCGTGTCACGCGCACGCTTCCGTGGAGGCGCTGCAGCTCGCCGTCGTGAAGCCCAAGCTGCTCTACCGCCAGTCGCTGGACTGCCATGAGCTCTCCGTGTACTGCAGCGTGAACCTCAACACCGTCAACCTGATGAGTCTGCTCCTGATGCCGCTGATCCAGAAGTTCAACTTCTACTGCTCGTACGCGCCCATCCTCTCTCTCACCCGTAGGCTGACCAAGATGAACACGAACGCGTACAACCTCCCGAACTGCGTGTCGTCCTCCATCGTCACGTCGCCCATCGAGACGATCGTCAACACGGACTCCGTCCTCCTCCTCAGCCACCTGCTCGACAGCTACCTGTTCGCGTGGAAGGGCATCTCTGACGACGCCACGCTGTGCTGTAGCAACGACCGCATCCTCTTCGTCAACAACACGTGCTACGACCTCTTCGTGTCGCAACTGTTCACCGACGAAATGGTGCTCCTGCCGAAGTACGTCTTCACTCTCCACTGAACGCTAGGAACGTGGCGGTGCCGTACAGCTACAAGCTGCCCACGACGCTCCAGCACAACGCGCCCATCGTGCGCTTCGCGCTGACGTCGCTGAAGGAGGGCGGTCAGAGCCGCGAGGCGGGCGCGTGGTCGAAGGGCATCAACATCCACTCGTTCTCGCTGGAGAAGGAGGAATGCATCAAGCTGTACCTGGAGACGCGCAACAGCGGCGACAGCGAGCAGAACTACGAGACGCTGTATCTGTCGGTGAAGAACACGCTGTTGCAGACGACGGTCACGCTCTTCTCGCCGATCCGCGTGCTGTCGCTGTTGTCCACGCCCATCGAGGTGCAGATGCGCAACGACAAGGTGGTGAGCAACGCCGTGACGCCCGCGACGACCTCGCTGCTGACGTACCTGCACGCCATCGAGCACCCCGAGGACCGGAAGAACGCGGCGGTGTACTACTCGCCGTTCCCGTTCGCGATGGTGAACCACTTCGACTACTACGACAAGGACCGCGAGGAGAACCAGAACCACGTGTACATCCGCCTGCGCAGCAAGGCCGCGGGGATATGGGGCAGCTGGCTGCGCGTGCCGGACGTGTACTACGGGCAGGAGTACCGCCTGTGTCGCATCCACATTCCGATCGACAGGGAGAACAACTACAACTACTGCTACCTGGTGAACCGGTACAGCGACGAGGGCAAGGTGAACTACATCGAGCTGCTCCCGTCGGTGGTGTTCGTGAACGAGACGAGCGAGGAGCTGTACTTCAAGCACTACATCAACGAGGGCCGGATCGGCTGTCGCCGCGGCGAGAACGTGGAGCAGATCGACTACAACTACATGCTGAACAACGACGTGAACAACCGCGTGATGATCTGCGGCGCGAAGGAGCGCTCGTGCGCCATGAGCGCGCTGCAGATGAGCGAGAAGGACGAGGAGGAGTACGTGGTGAGCGTGGACGATGTGCTGAAGTACGACGTCACGCGGAAGGTGATCTACCACCACCGCGGCAACCACTACGCGGTGGAGGTGATTCGCGTGTACCCTCTCCTCCAGTGCATCAACCGCGTCGACCTGCCGCTGCTCCTCAGCTGCACCGTGCTCTCGCACGCCAAGCGACTCGTCACCAGGCAGACGCTGCTCGCCGCGAACGCGAGTCAGCCGCTCTCCATTTCCGTGGACGGGAAGGACTTCAACGCCACGTCCTCTCTCTCTCCGATCGAGGAGGCGCCGACGGCGACGCAGCCCAGTGAGGCGCACATCTCCTTCTCGTTCCAGTACGAGGAGAACCGCTGCGTGTGGAGCAACAGCATGACGGTGAGCTTGGAGGCGGGCTCCTTCTGCGCGCCACAGAAGGAGGAGTGTCTGCTGGTGCCGGTGTACGACGCGGCGCGGCGCGACAACGAGTGCTTCATGCCGATCGTGATGAACGTGGTGAAGGAGAACCACCGCCATTACCTCGTCATTTCGCCTCTCGCGATGATCCGCAACGAGCTCAGCGCCTCGCTGATGGTCCGGACGCAGAACTACTCGTACATGGTCGAGGGGAAGAAGGAGAAGCCCTTCTACACGAAGAGCATCGAGTGCGCGTGGAGTCGCTACGCGTTCTCCGTGTGCGCGGCTGAGGACGGTTGGCTTGTCTAATGTCTGTCACGCGTAGTGAGTCGTCGCTGGAGCGACGAGGTGTCTCTCGCGTCCGAGAACGAGGTGCTCACCTTCACCCACGCCGTACGCCTCATTGGAGTCAGTGACGTGTAGCCCTTCCTCGTGCAGTCCACCATCCGCAAGAACGCCTCGACGGACAACGCATTGAGCACGGACTTCTGCCGGACGATTCTGCTGTCGCCGCTGTCGCCGCCTCCGTTCATCCTGACCAACCACACGCCCATCAACCTCTGTATCGCCGGCGAGGGCAGCGAGGTGGGCGTGCTGCTCCCCTCCGACCGCTCGGTCGATTTCGACTGGAGCGTGCTGAGCCGCGCGGTGCGCGAGAAGCGCGGCAGCAGTCTGCGCGACGGCAGTCCGGACAGCTACTGGAGTCGCGTGGAGAAGACGGACCGCGTGAGCATGGCGAAGGAGAAGCGGAACGAGTACCGCATCGCGCTCTACGTGTTCTACGACTACAACCAGCTCACCAACGCATTCGACGTTCGCTTCTGTGTTCTGACTCACGTGTAGCCCGTGGCGACGCCGGACCAGCCCAAGTGCTGGAGCAAGCCGCTGTGGCTGAGCAGGTCGAGCGCGAAGCGAGTCGCCATCACGCTGGACGGCGTGCGCCGGTCGCTGTTCGTGTACACGTACCGCTTCCACAACGTGAGCTTCCTGGAGGTGTTCGACTCCGTCCCCACGCTGGTGCTGTCTCCGCTGCAGTCGCTGTCCATTCGGCTGCGCCACTACGACCGTCTGAGCTACTACAACGTGGTGACGACGGCGACGGACTCGGACACGGCAAGCGACGCTTCGGTTTCCTCGCTCTCCTCGATGCTGCCCTCCGTGTCCTCCGGTGCCTCGTCCTCCTCCTGCTCGGAGTTCGTGGTGCAGGCGCGGACGGACGACCGGGCGCTCGCGGCGCACCAGATCGCGTATCAGTCCGCGTACGCCGACGTGCTCAACATCCAGGTGGTGGCGCGAATCCCGTCGAT
The DNA here is from genome assembly GCA_027406325.1 of Blastocystis sp. subtype 2. Taxonomy (NCBI): domain Eukaryota; class Bigyra; order Opalinata; family Blastocystidae; genus Blastocystis; species Blastocystis sp. subtype 2. Next base: position 9,697 of record JANPWJ010000982.1, read on the forward strand.
TTCGGTCAGCGTGTACGAGAAGGACAACGGCGTGTACAGCGAGCTGGTTCATGTGAAGGGCGACGCGTTGCTGATCACGCTGCAACGCAGCGGATGCGAGCTGTTCAGTGGTTCATGTTATGTCTGATGACGCGTAGAGGAGATCCCGAAGTCGATGCCGCTCTTCAACATCGAAGCCTTGTGGTCCCTCAACGCAGAAGTCGGGTCCTTCCGGATCGATTCCTTCCTGGAGCCCATGAAGCCTGTACTCCAGATTCCCTACGCGACGTCGCAGAACGAAACGCCCATGCGACTCAGCGTCGTGGTCGACCAGATGAAGGACACGCGTCTGCCACCGTACTCGTCGCTGTTCCCGCTCACGCTTAGCTCGCTTGTGTTGTTGGATTGCAGCATCCCGGCGCTGTGGTCGGACATCACGGACCGCCACCTCACCTCTGTTCTGCACTCCTTCTCCACGCTGCTGACGCTCGTGTCGCTGTACCAGCACACGCCTCCTCCGCCGTCACCTCTTCTTCGCGTGGACACGTCGCTGTCGCCGCCGTCCTTCTACCACATTGGCTACTTCCGCATCCATCCCGTGTACATGACGGTGTCCGTGGAGGCGACGCTCTTCGTCAGCGTGTCCTTCCAGCGCACGCCCTTCCGACTGCGTGTGAGGCCTCTGGTGCAGTGCAGTGGACGCGTCGACGACTACGTGCGTCAGGTTGTGAACGGCGTCATTCCCTCGGTGCTGCTGCAATCGCCCGCCTTCCTGGGCGCCCTCGACTTGATCGGCAACCCCGCGAACTTCATCATTTCGGTATTCAACAGCATCGTGCGCATCATGGTGAGTCCCGTGCAGGCGGTAGGTGTTCTTGTCTGACGTCACTGGCAGATCCGCAACGGCGAGGGGCTGATTTCGGCGCTCGGCAGCTTCACCGCGTCGTCGCTGTCGCTTCTTCGCAACACGGTGAGCGCCACGCTGAACAGCATCGCGTCCATCAGCGCCGGACTCAGTCGCAACATCCAGCTGCTGTCGGGCGACTCGGACGGTAGTTACACGGGCGTTGCGTGAGGCATAGTCATCTCCGTGTCGTCGTTGCTGTCGTCGGGTCTGGGCGTCATCTCGTCCACCACCCGCGTGAGTGCCTGTGTTGTCTGTGAGGGGTAGAGTCTCGTCCACTCGACGTCCGATGAGGTGCGCGTGGAGCTCCTGCGACAGCCGCGTGGCAACCGCGCGACGGCGTACCTGCCGCTGCTGTACAAGTGGAAGCTGATCGACGCGAGCGAGGAGCTGCTGCTGCGCACCAACGCGTCGATCGAGGTGCTGAACGTGAGCACTGGCTGGGTGAGTTGCAGCGAGAGTCGCAACGTACTGTTTTTGCTGAGTGATGTAAGGCGTGCGGGCGCGAGCTGAGGGGTAGAAGTGCTGCTATCTGTACCACAGCAACAGCGACGAGAACGGGAATACCACCTTTTCGATCGGCTACCGCATTCCGTTCCAGAACGTTGCGTTGGACAGGGAGAGTGATTCGTAGATTGTCGGCGTGTCGCTGTCCAGTTTGAACGAGGATACCGTGAATGTGCTTTGTCGCGTGAACCGCAGCATTGAGGGTAGCGCATTGTTTTTGTTTTGAAGAGTAGTGTCTTCCGCGCAGGAGCAGGGCGAGGTCAAGCTGAATCTGTAGCATTGTGAGAGAGTGATGAGGGGTAGAGTGGATCGTGTGCTGGAGGTGACGAAGGGGGAGAGGAAGTGCGTGGAAGCCTTTGTGAGGGAAAACGAGGAGCAGATTTCCCAGATGTGTGAAGCGAGCTGGTGCTTGCGTCTTGTGTCGGTGAGCTGCAAGGAGAAGAGCAGCAGCGCCAACGTGATCCGTGTCCTGAAGGAGAAGCTGACTGTGTTGCGTGTTTGTTGAAAGGAACAGGACCAGCAGTCAAAGAACAGTGCAGCAGCCATTACATCCAGGATCTTCGTTTCATCGATTGCGAGGTCCGAAATCAGCAGATTCCCTTGTTTCCTACAGAATGACTACCGTGAAGAGTAGGAGATACGCTCGTTTCAACTCCATAAACCGGAGAACAATTGCCAGCGTGTCGCTGGAGATGTCGTCGAGCGTCATTTCCAGCGATGATTCCTTGTTGCACTCTTCATTTCCGTCATCAACTACATAAAAGAAGAAGAAAAGAACGAACTCGAGAGAATGGCGCGGATAGAGTTCGACATCTCCATGATGAGGTCAAGAGGAGCGCTGACTCTCTTTTGATCACTCCTAGGCACGTGATGAGCCCTCCATACTGTCTACGTTACAAAAGTGATGGTAGAACTCATGAAGTGCTAAGCTCTACAAAAGCAAAGAGTACTGGACTGTTTTTGGAAGGAGTGGAGGAGACGAATGAACGGTGGCTTCTCTCCTTTCCTCGTCAATAGACAGTATTCATGAGCAGCATGTCAATGATAATGACTATGGGGGTTTTGGATACGCGGAACTGTATCCTTCTCCCCCCGCATCCCTCAGTTTCGATTCCACGCTTGATTATCAGTTTCCCAGAAAAAGAGATATGCTGAAACCCGCCTTTATCAAAAGACTGAACAAGGAGTTTGCGGACATCAACGGCAATTCTGAGTGCGGTTATCACGCTACTTTGGAGAACAACGACATCCAGCAGTGGATCGTGGAATTCCAGGGTCCGGATGATACCCCGTATGAGGGACTGAAGTTCCGTCTGAGTATTCACATCACGGTGAGAGCGGTTTCCGTGCTTTATGCCTAGGACGACTATCCGTTCAAGCCTTCTGAGTTTCACTTCATAAGCAAGGTGTATCACCCGAATGTGTGGGAGAATGGGAGCATTTGTCTGGATGTGATTCAGGACCAGAAGTGGTCTCCGGCGGCTTCGATGGAGGCGCGTATTACGAACATCATTCTTCTTCTGCAGGAGCCGAATCCAGACAGTCCTGCGAACGGCAGCGCGGCTCAGGATTGGGGAAGAGGCAAGGAGGTGATGCGCAAGGCAGTGAAGAAGTACTACAAGTATTGATGGGCTCTTGCGTATTGTGAACTACGAAACGATGTGTATCCTTTTGCTATACTGAGCTGTTTGTTGGAGGGAAGAGTTGCATTGATTGGAGTGATGAGCGTGCTTCCATTCTTCTCTTAGTTGAGGGCATTTCGTATTGTAGAGGAATGGAGATGACTGAGGTTATGAAAGTGCGCAATACGAATTGTGACTATAGCGACTTGTTGGTGAATAGCGACATATGGATTGGAATTGCTGCATTTCCGCTACTCAATTGCTTCAACACATCAATAACTTCCATCTCGTATGGATAAGGGTCGATCCGAAACCCCCTTAAGGAACATGATCACAGAAGAAGAAATGTCTTGTCCCTCGTACCTACCACGACCACTCCAAGAAAATGGAAATCCCTTCACACCAGAAGAACGACTCATTCCATCAAATCGCATATCATTGGCGCCCGGAATCCCACGATTCGTGCGTCCAATGAGACGAGCGCTCGGATGACGTGAGCCCTTTTCGTTGTTACATCGTTTCTTCGTCCTCCTGTCAATTCTATTTTTTCTTCCTTTGCGTACGTCTATCGTTAGAGAGCGCGTCTGCTCATGCAAAACGCAAAAGAAGAGACCTTCTCAACTCCATTCACCTCGATTGAGAACTATGTGATTGAAAAGGAGTATAGCAACTATTTTCATTTCATGCTTTGAGGGAAACGGTCGATTCGCAAGCTGCTCATCGCCAACAACGGCATCGCGGCCGTGAAGGCCATTCGCTCGATCCGGAAGTGGTGCTACGAGACGTTTGAGAACGATCGCATCATCGGCATCGTTGTTATGGCCACGCCGGAGGATCTCGCCGCCAATGCCGAGTCCGTTCTCTCCCCCATAATCACTATTAGGTACATCCGAATGGCGGACCAGTACTGCGAAGTTCCGGGAGGATCCAACAACAACAATTACGCAAATGTCACCCGCATCGTGGAGATTGCCGAGAGCACCAGTTGCGACGCGGTGTGGGCTGGCTGGGGCCACGCATCGGAAAACCCCTCTCTCCCGGATCGCTTGAGCAAGAAGGGAATCCTGTTCCTGGGTCCGCACAGCGCAGCGATGAAGAGTCTCGGAGACAAGATTGACTCCACGCTCATCGCCCAGTCGGCGCACATCCCCACTCTGCCCTGGAACGGGTCCTCTGTGGAACTATGCATTGAGGAGAGCCGGAACAAGGAGGGCGTTGTTGTGATACCCGACGCGGTGTACGAGAAGTTGAGCATCCACACCGAGGAGGAAGCCAAGGAAGCAGCCGCGAGAGTCGGGTTTCCTCTTATGATCAAGGCGTCCGAGGGAGGAGGAGGCAAGGGCATTCGGAAGGTGAGCGAGATGAGCGAGATTCCGAACGCCTTCCGCGCTGTGCAGGGAGAGGTGCCGGGGTCGCCCATCCTGATGATGCGTCTCGCGGAGCGCTGCCGCCACCTCGAGGTCCAGCTCATTGCGGACGAGTACGGGAACACGATAGCGCTGTCGGGTCGCGACTGCTCGGTGCAGAGACGCCACCAGAAGATCATCGAAGAGGGACCGCCGAGCGTGGTGTCCAGCAACGTGTGGACGGACATGCAGATGGCCGCCGTGCGGCTGGCGAAGCTGGTGCACTACAGCAACGTGGGGACGGTGGAGTACCTGTACATGGAGGACAACACGTACAGCTTCCTGGAGCTGAACCCGCGGTATGTCGTTGCGCCTCGGCATTCCCTGTAGACTGCAGGTGGAGCACCCCGTAACGGAGATGATCACGAACGTGAATCTGCCAGCGGCGCAGCTGCAAATCGCGATGGGCATTCCGCTCTACTGCATCCCGGACATCCGTCGTCTCTACGGAGAGGACGAGCAGGGAACGACTCCCATCGACTTCGACGCGCGCCCTCCCGTCGAGCCCAAGGGACACGTGATCGCCTGTCGCATCACGGCGGAGAACCCCGACGCCGGCTTCCAGCCCACCTCGGGCGCGATACGGGAGCTGAACTTCCGTTCCACGGCTAACGTGTGGGGCTACTTCAGCGTGGACGGGTCGGGTCGCGTTCACGAGTACGCGGACTCGCAGTTCGGGCACCTCTTCGCGTGGGGGCGGAATCGCGAGACGGCGCGGAAGAGCATGGTGCAGGCGTTGCGCGAGTTCAGCATTCGGGGCGAGATCCGAACCACTATCGAGTACCTGCTCCAGCTGATCCAGAACGAGGAGTACGTCCAGAACGCCATCAACACCAGCTGGCTCGACGGGCTCATTCAGCACAACCTCCACGCGGCCAAGCCGGACTCGTGCTTCGTGGTTCTGATCGCCTCCGCCTGCAAGGGCTTCCTCCACTTCAAGGAGAACAAGCGGGAGTACATGGACTCGGTTCACCGCGGACAGTTCCCGTTGCCGACGCTTCTCTCGGTCCGCCACCACGAGGACCTGGTCTACGAGAACGTGAAATACGCCATCGACATTTACTGGAGCGGCGAGAGTCTCCTCACGCTCGTCATCAACGCGTCCTCCGCCCAAATGCACATCCGCGAGCTGGCGGACGGCGGCTTCCTCATCAACTCCCAGGGCCAGTCCCACGTGGCGTACTTGATGGACAACGCCAGCGGTCTTCGCCTGAGCATGGACGGCGTGACATGCGTGTTCAGCCAGGAGCACGACCCGTCCGTTCTGCGCTGCCCCAACTCCGGCAAGCTGGTGCGCTATCTCGTGCAAGCGGGGGATCACGTGGTTCCGGGTCAGACGTTCGCGGAGATGGAGGTGATGAAGATGTACCTGCCGTTGGTGGTGAAGGAGGCGGGCGTGATCGCCCAGCTGGTCAAGGCGGTGGGTTCCGTGGTGCAGAACGGAGACGTGTTGGGGTACATGCGCATCGACGACCTGAGCAAGGTGCAGCGCGCCCAGCAGTTCACGTCGCCGCTGCCGGACTACGAGAGCGCCAGCAAGTCGGTCACGCTCCCGCACCACACCATGACGCTCTGTCTGACGCTGCTCCAGTCCTTCCTGAACGGCTACTGGATTCCCGAGGACCAGGTGAACGCCTGTCTCGACACGATCCTGTCGGTGGTGCGCGACCCCTCGCTTCCCTTCTACGAGTACCTGGACGTGCTCTCCACGATGGAAGCCAACCTTCCCGATGCATTAAAGCAGGAGCTGAACGACGCCCTGTTCGTGCAAGAGCCGAGCACCGACTCACCGAGAAGTGTGAAACAGGAGGAGAAGAGCCCCTTCAGACAGGGCTTTCCGGCGAAGAAGATCCGCCAGATTCTGAGCAAGCACCTCATGCTCGCCAAGAAGAGGGTGGATTTGGCGCAGATCGTGAGCCCCCTGTACGAAGTGCTCAGCAAGTACAAGAACGGACTGGCGGGGTATGCGATATCGGTGCTGTTCCAGCTGCTGGAGTGGTACACGACGAACCAGCACGCCTACGAGTCGATCCACTCGACGATCAGCGAAATGAGGAGGAGCAACAGCGACGCGTACTGCGAGCAGCTCTGGCGCAGCGACTTCAGCCACCAGCACCAGGAGTCGCAGGCACTGTTCGTCATCCACCTCCTCCACCTCCTGTCCTCGCTCATCCCCGTCGCGCACGAGGAGGGCGCGCACTTCGAGCAGGTCCTTCAGGACGTGTCGCTTTTATCGGACAGCAAGTCCATCTCCGTGTCCCTGGAGGCGCGCCAACTGCTGCTCCAGCGCAAGCTTCCGTCAAGGGAGGAGGAGCGCGAGGCGGTGCGTTCTGCGTTGACGGAGCTGGCGCAAGCAGCGGAAAAGGACAGGGAGGCGCTCTTCGCTCGTCTCCTGGAGCGGAGCAGCGAGCTTCAGCAGACGCTTCTGGAGATCCTGCTGGACAGCAGCGGGGACCTGGACGCAGTGGCTGTGGAGTGCTACCTGAGGAAGATCTACCAGCCGTACGTGCTTCTGTCCGTGCAGCGCTGCCCGCTTGGCTGCTTCCTCGCGCTCTCCTTCCAGTTCGCCTCCGAGGCGTCCGAGTTGCCCACGGGCATTCGGCCCTCGTCCTCCTTCTCGTCGGAGTCCAACTCGCCTCTGCTCTCGCCGCACTCGCAGAGCAACGACGAGGAGTCCGCTCCAGCCATCGGCGGTTTGATCGTGCTGGTTCGATCCTTGCCGGAGATGGCGCAGGCTCTGCCCCTCATCACACAACACCTGCTATCCGCAAGGGAATCGAAGAACGTGGTTCACATCCTGCTGAACGAAACGCCCTCCGTGTCGTGCACGGAGTTGATCCAGCAGTACAAGACGCTCCTCAGTCCCGTGAAGGATGACATGAGCGACGCGTGCATCACGCGCATCACGATCACGCAGCCCTCGCCCCCTTCTCGCCTCTCGCCGAGCTGGGACCTCCCTTCCTCGATCACCTTCAAGCAGCGCCTGCACTACGAGGAGGACAGTCTCGTCCGGTTCATCGAGCCGCCTCTGGCGTACCACCTCGAGCTCGCTCGGCTGCGCAACTACCGGATCCAGTTGGTGCCCATTCCGAACCGATCGATCCACCTGTACGAGGCGTTCCCGAAAGAGCCCATCGTGATTCGCGGCAGCACGCTCCCGCTTCGCAGACGCTTCTTCGTGCGCGCCGTGTGCTCCACGATGGACGCGCTGGACACCCAAACCATCACCAACACCTATCCCTCGGCGGAGAAGGCGCTCGTGGAGGCGCTGAACGCGCTGGAGATCGGCATCAGCGAGGTGCGCGTGAAGGGTCTGGAGAACACCATCGCGGGCAGCCACATATTCCTGAACGTGCTCTCTCCCTCGATGATGGACCCGAACCTGATAGAGCGGATCATGAAGAAGCTGTATCACCGCTACGCGAAGCGCATCGCCTCGCTGCACGTGACGCAGGTGGAGATGAGACTGCTGCCGATCCTCTCCCAGGGGTCGCAGCCGATTCCGATCCGCATGGTGGGTACGGACCCCACGGGGATGGCGCTCAAGATCGACACGTACGTGGAGACGAAGGACAACTACTCGGGCGCCGTCATCTTCACCTCCATCAACGAGAGGATCAACGACTCGGCGGGGGAGTGGGACGGTCACTCGGTGAACATGGCGTACCCCGTGTTGGAGTATCTGGAGCGAGAGCGCGCCTACGCGCAGAAGACGAGCGGGACGCTGTACTGCTACGACTTCTTGGAGCTGATTCAGCGCGTGCTGCTGGAGCGGTGGAAGTCGTTCCTGAAGACGAACCAGTCGCTTCGCGTCGTCATGCCGAGCAGGGTGATGAGCGCGACGGAGCTGGAGCTGGTGCAGAGCGGGGATGCGTACGACCTGCGCGAAGTGTCGCGTCCTCCCGGCAAGAACAAGATTGGCATGGTGGCGTGGCAGATCACGCTGTTCACGCCGACCTACCCCAAGGAGGGGCGCGAGATCATTCTCATCGCCAACGACATCACCTTCAAGGCAGGCTCGTTCGGCTTGCGCGAAGACATGCTGTTCGACCTCGCCTCAAAGCGCGCGCGCAGGCTGGGCGTACCTCGCATCTTCATCGCGGCAAATAGTGGCGCGCGGATTGGCTTGGCGGAGGAGGTGAAGCGCCTGTTCCGCGTGAAGTGGTGCATCGACGAGGATCCGCAAAGCGGTGTAGCGTTTCTGTACCTGACGAGAGAGGACTACGAGAGGGTGAAGGAGGAGGTGAAGGCACACCCCGTCACACTGCAAAACGAAACGGTCTATCAGATCGACGCCATCATCGGGAAGGAGCCCGACCTCGGCGTGGAGAACCTGGCTGGGAGCGCCATGATTGCGGGAGAGACCTCGCGCGCCTACCGCGACGTCGTGACCATGACCATCGTTTCGGGACGCTCCGTCGGCATTGGCGCCTACCTCGTGCGTCTGGGGCAGCGAACGATCCAGAAGGCGGCGGACGCCCCAATTCTCCTCACGGGCTACGAGGCGCTGAACCACCTCATGGGGAAGAAGGTGTACTCCTCCAACGACCAGCTGGGCGGGACGGGCATCATGTGTCCGAACGGCGTCACGCACGTGAAGGTGGACAACGACTACGAGGCGGTGAGCGCGATGATGCGGTGGCTCTCCTTCATTCCCAGAACGAACCGCGCCGAGCTGGTGCCTCAGCCCCTCAGCAGCACCGTGGACGTGATCGACCGCGACGTGACGGTGACGCTGTCTCGCGACCCCTACGACATCCGCTCTCTGCTTTGCGGAGTCGAGCGCGACGGCGAGTGGGAGTCGGGACTGTTCGATCGCGGCAGTTTCATGGAAGTGCTGGTGGACTGGGCGAAGACGGTAGTGGCTGGACGTGCGCGCCTGGGCGGCATTCCCGTGGGAGTAATCGCGACGGAGAGTCGGACGGTGGAGAGCGTCGTTCCAGCGGACCCCGCGATGCCGCAGAGCGAGGAGCTGGTCACACAGCAAGCGGGAGGCGTGTGGTACCCGGACTCCGCCTACAAGACGGCGCAAGCCATTCAGGACATCAACCAGGAGGGACTGCCGCTGTTCATCGTTGCGAACTGGCGCGGCTTCTCGGGCGGCGCGCGCGACATGTTCAGGGAGGTGTTGAAGTACGGCTCCTTCATCGTGGACCAACTCGTGCAGTTCAGACAGCCTGTGTTCGTGTACATTCCGGCGTATGCTGAGCTGCGCGGAGGCGCGTTCGTCGTCATGGACCCGCACATCAATGACGACGTGATGGAGATGTACGCGGACTCGCGAGCGCGTGCAGGAGTGCTCGAGCCCACGGGCGTGGTGAGCATCAAGTACAGAAAGGAGGACAAGAGGAGAACGATGGAGAGGAATGATGCGGTGCTCCGCTGTCTGAATGCGAAACTGAGTCGGGTGGGAGAGAGATTAAGTCAAGTGGTGGGAGAGGATAAACTGAGTCAAGTGGTGGGAGAGGATAAACTGGAACGAGTGATGGGAGAAGAGAAACTGAAAACGCAAGAGGAAACAGAAGATAGACAGAAGACACAAGAAGAAATAGAAAACCGACAGAAAGAACTAGAAACGCCCTATCAGCAAGTAGCGGAGGTGTTTGCCGACCTCCACGACGGCGCGGAACGCATGAAGGCGATGGGCGTGATCCGAGCGATCGTGGACGTGGAGCAGTCCCGGCACTTCTTCTACTGGCGACTTCGCAGACGGTTGCTGCAGATGAAGATCGAGAGAGAGATCGTCGCCGTCTCGGGGAGGAGCGTGAGAGAAGCGCAGACGCTGGTGGAAGAGTGGTACAAGCAGAGCAATCAGTACCGCTTCAGCCAGTGCTCCTCGTGGGACGACAACGAGATGGTGTTCAACTGGATGAGTCGCGAGTACAGCGACTCGATCACAGCCAAGCTGAACAGTCTGAAGAGAACCGTGATCAAGGAGGAGGTGATACGGATGGGGAGAGAGAACCCGTACACCGTAGCGGAGGGCGTGATCGATCTGCTGGGCTCTCTCTCTGGCGAGGTGAGGGAGCGCGTTGTGAGTTCCCTGAAGCGCGGCGTGCTCTTCCAGAGCAACTGTCCCACGACCTTCTACGAAGACGACAATCAGTTTAGCGAGTTCTGTTCTCTTTCTTGCAACAAACACGCCAAATCATCTTGAACTCCATCGGGTTTCCACTCTCGTCGCCGCCCACCCTCGACAACTGGCTCGCCTCTCTCACCACCTTGTGGCGCTCCAGCTCGGGAGGAATCTCCTGCTTCATCTTCCTCAAGTACTCCACCAAGTCCGGGAAGAGCGCGTTGTCATCCTCCGTGACCAGCGAAATCGCCAAGCCGGAGGCGCCCGCACGACCCGTACGACCGATACGGTGAATGTAGTACTCGATCGACGTGGGCATATCGTAGTTCACCACGAGCTTCACCTAGTCCTCACGCCAATCATACACACTCACTCCCTTGATGTCCAGACCGCGCGCAGCTACGTTGGTCGCCACCAGCACGTCGTACTCGCCGTTGCGGAAGTCCTCCAGCGCCTGCTCGCGCTGGTCCTGCGAGAAGCCCGAGCGCAGCGCCACACAGCGCACGCGGCGGTCGTGCAGCGCGCGCGTCACCGCGTCCACCGTCTCCTTGCGGTTGCAGAACACGATGGCGGGCGTCTCGTTGTTGCGAATGATCTACACGTCACGACCAAACAGCAATGCAACCTTCTGCAGCATCGCGGGCTTCTGGTTCTCGTGGATCATGTTGATGATCTGCTTGATCTCCACCTCGTTGTTGGCGGAGCTCGTGCCGATCGTCACCTGCACCGGACAGCGCATGTACTGCTTGGCGAGCGCCTCCACCTTCGGCGCCATCGTCGCCGAGAACATGATGGTGGTGCGGTACTTGCTTGTCAGACTCTCCGCCTCCTCCGCCTCCTTCTGGATCTCCTCCTCCTCCTCGGACTTCATGATGGAGCCCATAGCGCCCATCACCGTATTCACGTCCTGCTCGAAGCCCTCGTCGATCATGCGGTCCGCCTCGTCCAGCACGATGTAGTTGGTCTGGTTCAGCACCACCAGGTGGTTGCGCAGCAGGTCGAGCAGGCGACCCGGCGTCGCGATCAGGATGTCGCAGCCGTTCGTGGTGAGCGACGCTTGGAGCGTGCTGCTCTCGCCGCCCACCATGCACACCGCCTTCATCCGCCCGTCGCGCTCCTTCGTCAGACGCTCGTCGAAGCAGTAGCGAGCCAGCGACAGCGTCTCCGCGTGGATCTGCCGCGCCAGCTCGCGCGTGGGCGCCATCACGATCGCCAGCGGACCCTCCTCGCGCGTGCGGATGCGGTTCTCCACGGGCGAGGTGAGGATGTACTGGAGCATCGGGACGACGAACGCGCAGGTCTTGCCGCTGCCCGTCTTGGCGAGGCCGATGAGGTCCATGCCCTTCAGCTCGATGGGGATGGCTTGGCGCTGGATGGGCGTGGGGTCCTTGTACCTAGTCGTGAGTAGGAAATCCGTGCGCTACCCCAACTCCTCGATGGCTTGGAGGATCGCGGGATGGATGGGCGCCTCGCGCCAGAAGCGGAGCGGGTTCACTGCACGCGCGCCCTGCACCTTGATCTCGAAGTCTTCGCGCATGATGCGCCAGTCGCGTTGCGTCATGGCGGAAAGCTCCTTCTCGTACCACTCGCTGCCGCGTCCCGAGCCCTCCTTCTTCACCACCTCCTCCTCCTTCTCCATCTGCTTGTCGCGAATCGACTGCAGCAGCTGCTTGTTCAGCTCCTCGCTGGCTGAAGACGAGGGAATGGACTCGTTCTTGAGCGCCTCTTCGCGAATCGCCAGAAGCGACTCCATGTACTGACTGTCCTTTCGCTGCTTGCGCATATCGATTCCCGCAACGTATCCTTTCCCGAAGCCCAGGTGCACCTTGTTGCGGTGCATGTACACGGGATTCAGCGTCTCGCTCGTATCGTCCTCATTGTTCCACTGCATCAAAAAGGCGGGTCCGCGCTTGTTCTTCGGCTTCCTCACCTTTTCCTCCTCTCCCACGAACTGCCGCTTTAGCCCCTCGCGCATGGCCTGAGCGTATTCATCTTCTCTACGTCATGACATGAAATAGAGGAGTGTGTACGGAGTGCTCTTTGCTTCCTTCTTCTTCTTCTGTTCCATTTCCTCCTCCCTCTTCCGCTTCTCCTCGAATTCGTCCTCGTGACTGAACTCGTACGGACGGCGCAGTGTTTGCAGTCGTTTTGTCTAGAGTCGAGGAGAACTCGAAACCCCACTTCTATTTCCTCTTTCTTCTTCTTCTCTTCCTCCTGCTTCAGTTTCTCACGCTGCGCCTTCGTTAGGAAGACCACCTTCCGCGGTTCATTTGTCTATGCGTCAGCGAGCGGTTCTGATACCAACTCTGTTTTGCATAGAAGGACTGGATGAAAACCCCCTGGTTCCGGCGATCTCCTTCAGCACAGGATTGATTGCCTTCTTTTCGTTCTTCTCCTCCGCCATCTGAGCGATCTTCGCCATTCTCGCCGCAAGCTATGCATGTTAGATGAGAAGAAACGAGTACAATTCGCTCCTGCTCCGTCATCTTCCCCTCCATCTCTCGGCGAAGAATGTCCTCCGAAACGTCGTTCTTCCTGCTGTTGCTCATCGCGAGAGGAATCGAATGAAGAGATGGCAAAAATACCCCCGATTTCCGTCAGTTCGCAACACTCGGGCCATTACGCCTTGCGATGGCTAAGGAATGCTATGAAACAGTAACAGGAAACACATAATTCAAAATGGAGCTCCACTCTGTTTTCGGTGAAACGGAATAACCGCGGTGAGAGTTCTCGCGTCGTTTCTCCCAACCGCCATTCTCTGTACACTCTCATTCCGGTAGCGCGCTCTTCGTATCGTGTGAACCTAGAATGCCACAGAACTACGACCCGAAGGACGGTTTCCACATGGGGACTCTGTGTTCCATCCTGTTCATCATCGTGATTTGGTCTGCCTTCATTACCATGCTGCTTCCGAACGCTCCCTTCCTGATTCGCGTGTATCTTCCCGATGTGCACCGTTTCCCTTTATTGTGAGCGTAGATTCCCGACGAGAAGATCAGTGGCTACACCGGAATACTGTTGGCGGTGTATTTCACGGGTACGATTCCCGGCTCCATCTTTTGGGGCAAGGCTACCGACAAGTACGGACGAAAGAAGTGCATGACGGCAACCTTGATATGTATGTGTGCACTGGAGTGATGATCAACAGTCAACGCTCTCTTTATCACACTCTTCGCCTTCTCAGACAACTTCTGGCTGTCCGCCGTCTACCGCTTCCTGAACGGACTGCTCGACGGCATCATGCCCATCGGTCGAGCGATGCTCACCGAAATCTCCAATGAGAAGAATCTGCCCATTAGCGCGAGCATGATTTTCATCGGTAGCGCGATCGGAGGGTGCTTTGTGGATTCGCGGTTTACGAATAGCCTTCTCGGTCCGATCATCTGTTCGTTCCTCTCTTCTCCGGAAAACATCAAGGGGTTGATTCGCGTGTTCCCCGTTTTCGAGAAGGTGGACATCATTACCATCCCTCAACCCTAGCTCCCTTATCTCTTCCCCTTCCTCATCGCGGCTGTCCTTTACGTCTTTTCGTTGCTCATTTTCGCATTCTGCGCAATCGAAACGCTCACCGAGGAGGAATTGCAACATGCGCAAGAGGTGCGCCGAGAGGAGCGGGTAATTCTTGTTCTCTCCTCTCATATAAGGAATCCATCGACACCTTCATCAAAACGCACTCGCACTCGAACATGGCGGAGGAATCGCTCCTCCCTTCGCAGCAGCCATCGCCGAACTTCGCGTTCAAGACGAAAGATTTCAAGCGCGTGTTCGTCATCATGTCGCTCTTCGCCTTCATCCAGATGGGCTTCGACACCATCCTGCCCGTCGCCTTCGTGTCGCCCGCGCGACTCAGCGGCATGGAGCTGAGCAAGGAGGACCTGAGCATGATCATCGGCTGCGTCTCTCCCTTCCAGCTCTTTCTGGGTATGTCTGCTGTGCTGGAGTCACTGGAATAGCGCTGCTGATGCCCGTGTTGAGTCGCTTGTGGCTGTACCGCTCGTTGCTGGGCGTCTTCATCCTCGTGTTCTCGCTCTGCATCCTTGTCACGCCGCTCGTGCTGGCGCTGCGCACTGCGGACACGCTCGTTGCTCCTCCTCTTCCCGTTAACGCTAGGTCAAGTTCTCGGTGCTGGTGGCGTACAACGTCCTTCTGACGCTGGTGCGGTCCATCGTCTTCTCGTGAGACAGTCGAGGAGAAATGAGGTGTAGCGTGGTGATGATCGTTGTGGCGAACATCAGCTACAAGGAGATTCGCGGCACTGCCATGGGTATTGTTCAAATGGTCAGTAGCGTTTGTCGTTGTTTGGTGAGGGAGCGCGTCTCTGGTGAGTCGTAGGGCACGCTTGTCGTTCCGCTGATCTATTCGTGGACCTGCGGACAGCATGGGGTCATTAACCCCGATACAAACTACTACGTGCTGGGTCTGCTTGGCGTCATTTCGAGTCTCTTGTCCTTCTGTCTCTCCAAGGAGACAAATCGTCCCAAAGGGTCCATTCTTGATGGTTGCTGTGTTTGATGAATCAAACACTTAAAAACGACTACTCCTTGAACACGAAAACTACTCCTCCTTGAACACGAAGCGCTCCTTGTCCACGTAGTGCGCCTCCTTAAT
>JANPWJ010000983.1:0-37411 GCA_027406325.1 Blastocystis sp. subtype 2
CGTTGGCGGCGCGGAAAAGGAAGTCGAACACGGTGTGTGTGGAGGACGTGAAGAGAGTGTACGAGCTGTTCTCGGATGTGGGACGATCTGTAAAGACGCTGAAGGAGTTGCAGAAGGATTACTTGTATAACGAAGTGGATTGTTTTGTTTGTTAAGTGGATTCTTTACTCTTAGCGTACTTTCTTTGGTGAGTGAAATCCTGAAATGCGTTGTCCTCAGTGTGGAAAAGATATCTTTGGTAACTGGTGGGTGTGCGAGAAGTGCGGTCGCAAGTTCTGTCTCGGCTGTCGTGGTGCGTGTTACCATCCCCATTAGAATGGTGGAGAGGAGTTGATGATGAGATCACTCGGATTGTTTGTTTGGATTACTTGGTTTTTCATATCTGTTGTGTGTGACTGTGCACTTTGGTGGGTTTCGTTTGAACAACACAATCCCTCTCACACACATCGTTCTTTCACAGAATCATGCTATCGCGTGAGGTACGTTATGGATTTCACAATCATTCTCAGAGATACTATGTTACAGAGGAGATGCTCGCATCTCTAGTTCATGACGGAGTTCTTTCACAGGAACAGATGGATAAGGTGTGAACCTTTGTGAAAGCAAATCAAAAGCCGGAGATCGAGAAGACCTCGATGAAACGAGCGTAAAGTATTCATGGGGCTTTCTTCTGCCTGAGCTAGTTTGTTCTCCATGTAATTGCCTTGAGAGACGAGTTAGTTTGGTTGTGACTAAAGGTGCGAAACTGTCAGAATAACCGCGGACAGTCAACAATCAGGTAATGAATAATCATTAACTGGACAAGTACGTTGTTCAGATAATTGTAATCATCTACAGTCAGGAATCAGACTTTATCTACCCAAAGATCAATGAACACTGAAGACGATTATCCAGTAATGGCCTGCTATCTCTTTCTTATCACTCAGATTCTTGCTGAAGTCGCCAAATATCTAGTATCTCTCCATTCTCCGAATGTGAGGAGTGACTATGTTGATTCATTGGCTTCTGGAACCGTTTGCACATCCGTGTTCTGCTTATCGTCAGATTCTCTGTGACATTGTGAGCGACTATATCGGTTGCGATATGATCGATTCTTATCACTTGGATGCTCGTTTGGAATGAACGTGGAATGGTGACGCAATAGATAGCGAATCTGCCCAGGCTGAGGAGAATCTACTTATCTTTGGTGTTGCCTGTGAGAGAATGCAGATCCCTCGATGGTGCGTTGTCACCTACAGGGACTTCAAGGAGAAGAACGTATGCACATATATGTCGGGTTCTAAAATAGCAGTACGAGAAGATCGAGTTGACTCTCGTTCTGTTCGTCATGCGTGGTTTGGCTTACAATCTTCCAAAGACGGAATCGATTATGAATGTGCTGAATGGTGGGTTGCGTTGCGTGACAACTGAAGTGTAGATTACGAGCTCGGCGACTATCCTACATCGAAGAAGGATCATAAGGTATGCGAGAACATCATTCGTGTGTTCCGTTGCGAGGAGAACGACAAGCCCACCCCCATGACGGACAGTAGCGAAGATGAGTGAGTTACTAATGAATTGCATATTGATTTGTTGTCCACACTCGTTCTAGAACAAACAACACACAACCTCTTTAGCAACAGAATGACTCGCATTACTCACCCTTCTCCTTCTTGGCATGAACCCACTATACTTCACTCAAGCATTCAAAACATCACGTTCTTCCGTCTCTGGTTCAGCATGTTCATGATCATGAAAGGACCGACTATTCTTATCACCAATACACCAAACGCTACGAGGAATGTACAGCAACAAGTAGAAAACCGAAACGGCGTAGTAGTTGAAAGCGAAGTTCCAAGCGTTAGGAAGAGCGAACGAGAAGAGGTGCGTACTCCTGATGAAGGGAAGAGAGCGGTAAATGGTGAGAATCTCGCCAGTAATGCCCGTTGGGTACAAGACCAAGAACAGGTTGTACCGGAGGAAGAGCAACCATGAGGGCATCGAAATGTTCAACAATTTCACGATATAGAAGAGATAGCGGGGCACTTCAACAAGAGACCAACTAGGCATCACCAGTCACATCCAGGAATACCTCAACACCATAAGCTTGATTCCAAACGAGTTTTGGACATCAGGGCAGGGATTGGCATATCCCCAGGTGAGAATGAGCCGGGAAAAGACTGCTCATGAGAATGAAACAGGAATGATAAACCTTGGAGCGCTGTTGTCATGACAGGGGAGCGGACAATCCCCATCATGGAGTGAACAATCTCCATCACTGCGGCGGTCTGCACTACCTTCAATGTAGTTCCAATAGAGTCCCAAAACAGGACGGTTCTAGCCAATCACGGTTCTTCTCTTTCCTCACTCTGAGACACTGTAGCGATAGAGTAGGTACCATATGTATAGCCATCCCGCCATGCAGGCAGCATTGTAGCAGATGAGGTAGTCTACGAGGATGACGAGATTAGAGGAGTGAAAACAGTGAGCAATGGGTGAGTTCTCCTTCGCCATTGAAATAAGAAATGAGAAAGGGAGTCTTTCTTGTCAACGACGTCACTCCTTTCGATGATGACATACGAGTGCTTCTCTTTGAAATCACGGATTGGTTTATGTATTATGAAGACAGGGAGTGATTCTCCTTCGTGAACTCTTCCTTTGTTTATTCCATTTTGCTTTTCCTTGAATGAGTGATTACTAACGGCAATTCTCTCCATTCCTCATCGTGTGGATTCTGATCAGCACCTCACCGTTCCACCCTATTATACAACCACAATCAACGCAGTGGAACTGAACGAATGTGACAATAGTCGCCTGAGTGAGTTGTGTTAGGCATGCACCAATTGTAAATAGACCCAATTGTGAATGGGACGCGTTCTCCCACCAAAAAGAGATACGATGGAGATAGACGATTTCGTCGACTCATACCCAATGGACTTTCCTGATGGAAAGAGAGGGCCGAAGAAACTGACTTTGGAGGAGTGAGTCATTCCGACTTGCTTTCACGGATAGGATTATTGAGCTGGATCGCATCGATCTCTTTGACGAGATCCAGAAGTTCCCGTACTCAGTTATGCACTTTCACGAAGGGAAGTGCGGGACTGAGATGTACGACGGCATTGCGGAGTACGATGATGCTGTTATGATGGAAATCAATTCGAAGAGGATCATGGTTGTTAATGTGAAGAAGTATACGTTGTTGAAGCTAAACGATGTGGATTTGAGCAAAGTGCAACACGACCAGGTTGTGGATTTGAACAGCAACGGCGATCGCTGGGAGGGGGATGTGCTGAATGGCGTGCCATGCGGCGTTGGAACCCAGTACGATAAGAATAATAACGTGGCTTTTGAGGGTTTTCGGGACGGTGACACAATTTGCTGTTATGGTCGCTTCTATTACCCTGATATCCATAAGATTGAGTACGAAGGCGAGATATGTGACGGGAAGAGATGGGGAAGAGGTACCCAGTTTGATCGCAATGGAAATGTGCTGTTTGATGGAGAGTGGGTGAATGACGTTCACTACACGGATAGGTGTGTGACGGTGAATGAAGATAATGAGTGCAAGGTTGTTTTGAATGGTCTGATTGAGGAGTTGGTGATCGAAGATGGTTCGGGAAGAGGGAGCCAGTGGCGCTACTTGGACTTGCGTCTTATGTCGTGTCTTCGCACACTACGCATAGGGGACAACTGCTATCCGCGGGTCGATGGCTTCATGGCGACTGGAATGAAGTGCTTGGAAACGGTTCACATCGGCAAGAACTCCTTCACACTCCCTGGGTACCGTGAGATAAAAGCCACCGATCGCTCGTTCTTTTTGGAGGACTGCCCGAACGTGAAGGAGCTGAAGATCGGCTACCACTCCTTCTGCGACTACAACTTCTGCCAGCTGCACGTGCTGCCGGCGCTGGAGGTGTTGGAGATCGGAGACATGCTGGAGAACGAGCGTCACGGCTGCTTTACGCAGGCAGCGGTGGAGCTGGAGAGTTGAATCGCAGTGTGGTGATCACGATCAGACTTGCCGTGTTTGAAGACGGTTCTTTTCGGTAACGGCGTGTTCTCCGCGTGCGAATCTGCGCGTTTCGTTAGTGAGTGTTTGTTCTTGTGCTGATGCGTCAGGGCTGCCCGCGTTGGAGTCCATCCAGCTGGGGAACAACGCGATGGGCTTCCTGCGGTTCAGGGACTTCTCGCTCCTGGAGATGATCGGTCGGGCTTGCTGCCGCCGCTGATGGGTAGACCTGCCCGCGCTCACCTCGTTCACCACGCGCTCGAGCACCAGTCTGTCCCTGTACGGCGTGAACTCTGTCCATTTGGAGAGTGCTGGAGTGGTGGTGGTGTGATGGATAGACCTGCCCGCGCTCGCCACCGTCGACCTCCCTCGCGCCTTCCACGCCCTGTACGACTGGACGATTAAGAGTGGCGTGTGTCTGGCGTGAATGACGCGTAGACGCGGGAGCCTTCGCCCAGCACCCGTCGCTGCCCATTCCTCTTCCCCACGCCAACGTGCACTCAAGCACGGAGTGGAGCGCGCTGGACGCGACGGTCACCAGCATCGTCATCGACAGCGCGTGCGACGTGGAGGGAGCCAGCGTGACCGTTCTGGACTTCTCTCGCTTCGCCAACCTGACCCACGTCGAGGTGGGCAACTACGCCTTCCTCAACGTGAACGAGGTGAAGCTGGTCGGACTGGGCGCGCTGGAGAGCGTGGTGATCGGCAGGAACTGCTTCGCGAGCGAGCCCGACAGTGACGCCCCCACTGTGCGCCGTTGCCTGACTGTGAAGGACTGTCCGAAGCTGACGACGCTGGAGCTGGGCATGGGTTCCTTCAAGAGCTACAGCGTGTGCGCGATTGAGAACAACGCGGCGCTGGAGACGCTGGCGTTCGGCAAGGTGAGCGAGGAGATGTCCATGTTCTTCTCTGGGTCGTTGGAGTTGAAGAGTGCTTTCATTCGGAGTGAGTGATGACTAGACATGCCTTCGCTCAAATCGCTCGAGTTTGGCAGCATGACGTTCTCGTCCTGTTCCCGCGCTGTGTTTGAGAGTGGCTTCTTCGCACTGGCGTGATCGACTAGACTTGCCCGCGCTGGAGTCCATCAAACTGAGCAGGGACTCGCTGGTGTTTAACGGAGGCGATGAAACGGCCGCGCTGGTCATGCGAAGTGGCTCAGAGGGGATGGAGTCATTGACTAGACCTGCCCAGACTCACCTCTTTCACATCCGTTCCCGCTCTGGATCAGCGATCGCGGAGTAACCGAATACTTTCGCTCGCGCATGTGCGTCACCTCGTCATGGAGAGTGAATCAGCAGTGATGTGCTGAGGAGTAGATATCCCCTTGATATCCACGATACTGTTGCCTGGTAATGTGTTTAACGAGGTTACGGACGTGACGGTGAACAGTAACGACGGTTTTGGTGAGTTAGGGAATAGATGTTGGCGCCTTCATGTCCGTGCTGTCTCCCGTGCTGGATCGTATCAATAACTAATTGTTGTGTTGTTTGCTGCAATATACATTGAGTGGTGATGGAATTTCGCACAAATCGTCAATGACTGGAAATGCGCGTGGTTCAATAAACACCAATTCACGGACACTTCTTCTCTACAATCTGCACCCCATGCTCCTCGTATTCCGCCCTTGTCACGACGAACTCTATTCATAACTGCATTTCTCTTCGGCTACCCGAAAACGAGCCGAGGGAACCAAGAATGCTCGCTCCGAGATACGGGCTCGTCCTGCTCTCCTCCTCAGGAACAGGGGCCAGACGCGCAGCCTATGCAATCACCCACATTAGAAGAAAGCACTCCATTCGACATCACATTCAATTCTCGGTCCAACCGCTTCGCAAATCCTTTCATTCTCGACACTCCACCGCACAGCATGACGCACGACGCGATGTCCCTCGTTGTTTCTCCAGCACATGCCGTCAGTCTACCTAAAACGCGAGCACAATTCATACTGGTCGGCAATCATCAGTTGAAGGGACTTGAGCGAAGGATCTCCCAATGCGGTAGGATAGAAGAGCAGCTCTGGAATAGAATTCCGTTCCTTGCCTATTTGGATCTAGTCATCATCTCTCCATCACAAAACCACCGATTTCCCGTCAGGGAGTGTGAATGAGACAGGAGCCACGGTTGAATTCTCATTCTCGATGTAAGGGTTTTCCGTGACGATCGATCTACAATTTCAGTGCTGCAAGGCACAAGGACAGCTTCTCGTTCATTTCCCTTCCAACGGCATTGTACAAGAACGTCTTGCTTGCAGGAGTCATGGCTGTCTATCGCTAAAGAAGAAACGAAAACGAAACGCATCCTCTGGGCAGCAACTCCGGCTTTCCCTTCATTGCGGGCACAAGACATCGCTGGACGTACAAATCGCGCAACCGGGATCCGGCAAAGCGCTGGTACGACACGTAGTCCCTGTCGACAAATCCATCGAACACACCGCAGCAGCGAGTCAAATCCTCTCCGATGTCGACCACCATTCCCATAGTTCGTCCACGTGAGAAGCAAGACAGCGCGGCATCCTTGTACATCATCAGACTGGGGACGCGCATCTTCTCAAACAGCATTTCTGCGAATCTAGGATGAACAGGAGCACGAATACCCACTTTTCCCTCCGAGAGTGCTTCACAGTGGGAGGCTCGACAAGCAGCACCGGATTGTCTTCCGTAGAAACGCACAACCAGTCCTGCATCGCGTGCTGGATCATCCGCTCCACGCCCTCCCAGCTACGAACTATGCATCACCATCCGAGAAGGAACTCTACTGCTTAAGTCACGGACAAGAGGGGTGATCTCCGCGTCCTTGTATCTACACATAATCGTTCGCTCCCTTTCACACTTCCAGGGTTTTGATTCTCCGACGATCGATACCGTCTGCGTTGCTGGCTCCTTTGTCGCATTCCGCTTGACGTTCGTTTTTGAGTAATATACAATATTGGATGGCAAGTTTATCTTAGGGTAACACCAGAGACGCATTCCCTGCTTGAGTTGATTCATCGCCAGCAAAACCAAAACGAGACTCGCTCGTTTCGATATCAATAATGATAACGTTTGACTTTGCTAAAGGTAACGACAACCCCGAAGGATTACGCGGATGCGGTTCTGTCATAAACAAACAATGACGGTTCATTGCAGCGCCACTTCGGCCGTGTAGTCGAAGTTGATCGACGGCACCACGGACATGATGAACTTGAGAAACAGGAAGAGGTAGTTGCTGGCATCCACGCTCTTTCCGTTCTCTTCCATGAGGCTGAACATGCGGTCCATCGTGGTGGCGTGCATACACGGGTGGATGCTAATGCAGTCATGGTTGTAGAAATGGAAGGGGTGGGGGTCGATGGTTACCGTCTTCAGCACATAGTCCTCGTCGACGTCCTGCAGCATTTCGTGGGGCGTCAGATACATGCCGTTCTATGTTTTCACCGAGATCGGTGGTTTACGTTGTTGTATCCACACAAATAGACATGTGGCGTTTGGTAGTACGGATCGTACGTGATAGAGACGTCGTAGTATCGAATGGGCTGCTGATGTTTCCTCGCCTCGTACTCGAAGGAAGTGGAGGTGTTGACACTGTCCTTGGAGGACGAAATGTGAGATACGATCACTTCTTCTTCCACACTACGTCGTCAGTTGAAGATGAAGTGCCTACTCGGAAGCGATCCATGTGAAACTGTCGTTGTCCACGACTCTCTTGTCATACGCTGCCTTTTTGAGCTGATTGAACCGTCGACTACAGGCCACTACGGTTTGTCCCAATACGAAGCGCTACCATGCCGAAATAGCAAAAACTGCTTGTCCGGAGGCAAATAGGACTGGTGAGAGGACGAGACACTGCCCATCCACTCCCAGACTGGAGACTTCGCGATCAGCATGTCTCCGGCATCCACGAATTGCTGGGGAGACAGCTTCCCCCGTTGGTGTTGGGGATAGATCTTCGGTCGGTGAATCGTCGTTACCACTTGCCTCCACAGTAGTCCCAAGCGATGCTTTGCATCCTGCATATTCGATGCACTGAATACTATCCATGGCTTCGCGCGGAAGAGCAGGGATTCATCGAGAGAACAGATGCGCGTGTAGTGGTCTTTCATTACGAAGTCCCAAGAATTGGAGTGTGCAGCTTGTTGGAATTGTGGGGCTGGGGGTCTTCATAACTATCAACAAGACTGCCCATTTTGGATAGTACTCGTTCTGCTCGTAATCGTTGCTATGGATAGGAGTTGGCTGTTGAACACACATGAGCTCTCCTCGTTGTTTGCAGAGGTACTCTCTTTCTCCCGCCATACAACAATGCATAGTTCGCAATCTGCAACACAACTGCTCATTTCGCACGTCATTCGTTTTGACAGAATGAAGTAATTTGATTGGCTGCACGAATCTGGAGTTGTAGTTTCTCTCATACTTGCCATTCAAAACTGCCTCCACAGGGGATGATCATTCCTATCCTTTTGTTATGTACTCTATCCACTGTTCTGTATCATGAATAGTCTGCGCTGTTCTCGGTGAGTTGACGTGTAACAGCGGAGAGGTCTACGTCGCTGTTACGAAATAGTGCGGCGCTGCTGCTACCGAAGAATCTTACCAGATTCTGTCGGGTTCTACTGTATTGAAGACGAGTGCTGCATTTGCTGATAACGAAAAGCGCACGGATGAGTCCTGTCTTTCCGCCACCACGAATAGCCAATACACCTTCAAGTTGTTGGACACTGGAGGTAATTCTTGGAGTGCTGGCTCCTGGGTGAGTGCTGCTGGCATCTACGGGAACACGGTGCTGAAGACATTCATGACTGATAACGGAGAGGAGAATTACGCGCTTTCTCTCTACTACCCTGTAATGAAGACTGCGGAGTGGAAAACGACCTCCGCATCCTCTACTATTGCTTCGGATTGGAATAGCCAGTCCTTCACCGAAACGGATTGGAATACGGTGACTCTCGGCTCCGCTTCTGCGGTTGCTGGCACCCAGTACTTCCGTAAAGCGTTCAATGGCATTCCCAGCATGGCTGCCTACGAGCTGGAGTTGAATTACAAGTTCGGTATCATTGCTTACATCAACGGTGTGGAGGTGCTCCGCGACTATATGGCCGATGGCGACGCCACTCCCTCCACTCTCTGTTCTGGAGGCTACGAAGCCTACGACTATCGCGGCGTGATTCGTCCCGCTGCCGAGATGGAGGGAGAGAACAACGTGCTGGCGGTGGAGCTGCACTTCCCCGACCTCACCACGGAGTACGCTGTGGTCTTTGACGCCTTCATGGCGGCTCTGGCTCCCTCCACGCCCATCACGGAGAACACGCTGTGTTTCGTGTACCCCTACGACGTGACGGTGTCTGCTGCTGACGGCACGAGTCCAGCCAGTCTCTTCAACTTCAACCGAATGGATGCCTTCATGGTGTCTGCTTCGGCCCTTCCCACCACTGTGAGCTACGGGCTGAGCGGACCGCGTCCTCACGTCAACGGTCTCCGTGTGTGGCCCTATGCCTTCAACGATGAGATCCCCGCCACCTTCACGCTTCAGGGCGCGATGAGCGCCTCCGACGCCTTTACCGATGTCGTCGTGGCGTCGAATGCGCGTGGTGCCGCAGGGTCCCCCAAGACGTTCTACAACTACTTCGCCGCGCAGCCCTTCGCGAACTACCGACTCGCGATCAGCTCGACTGCGACGTCAGGGTATGTGTTCGGCACGGAGGTGCAGCTCGTCACGTGCCACGACAAGCTCCCGAGCGCCATCACCTTCAACCCCTCCTCGTTCGTTCTGTACCCCCAGTTCAGCATGGCTACCATCCAGCCCGAGCTGAGCGGCTTCACGAACTGCGCGGTGGAGCCCACGCTTCCCGGCCAGTTCGAGATCGACGCCGCGTCCTGCGTGCTGAGAGGCTTTCTGCTTGAGGACTTCCCCCTCACCACCTTCACGATGACCGCGACGGTGAACGGTCAGAGCTACCAAGGTACCTTCACACTCCAGAGTGCTACGTGCACGGACTCCCTCGTGGTCCCCTTCCGCGCCTACGGCTCCAACGCCTATCGCGAGTCGCTCTCGATCATCGAGGTGGCGACGGGGGACGTGGTGTACAGCGTTGCCTACAACGCCGGTCAGCAGGACAACAGCATGGACATGTACGCGCTCTGCCTGGCGGGCGACAAGTACGAGATCGTTCTCGACTCCTCCACTGGCGCGTGGGGCGAAAACTCCGTGCTGGCAGTGAACACGTACATCTCCATCTCCGACGCCACCTGTCTGGCGAACGTGCGTTACGACACCACGCTGGGCATGCCGACTCGCTACACCATCAACGTGAAGTGGTCCGTGGCGCCTCGCAGCGAGTGGTTCTACAAGCTGAACGCGCTGCCCGCCGACTGGTTCAGCGCGGACGTCTCGGGCTGGAGCACGGGCGCGATGGGAGACTTCTCCGCGCCCAACAACCAGATCCAGCTGTACAAGAAGACTTTCACTGTGGCGTCGCTGACCGACGTGGCTGGCTTCGAGATGGTGCTGCGCTACCTGTATGGTTGTGTAGTTTACATGAACGGACACGAGGTGTTCCGCAACGGCGTGAGTGGCGAGCTGAGCGTGGACAGCGTCAGCAGTGACATGTACGGGATGGAGAACTACCACTTTGCCACTCTTCCCGCGAAGTCCATCGCCGTGGGTGAAATGCCCGCCGTGAACTACCTCCGGGAAGGCGCGGACACGATCGCCGTGGCCCTCGTGGGTCAGGCAGATTCTGAGACGACCACGCAGTTCGACTGCGCGGTGCGTCTGGTGGTGGGTTCGGAGTCGCACGTGTCCCTCGGCACGACCTCGCTCTCCGACATCGATGGGTCTCCTTCGAGTCTGATTAACCGCTACTACAACTCTCTGGTGTCCTCCTCTTCCTGCTCGAGCAACTACTGGATAATTTCCTTCTCCGACGGCCGTCGCGAGTGGTTCTCCGCGTTGACGCTGTACCTGTACTACACGCAGTCGGACAAGCAGCCGCGCCAGTTCCTCGTGAAGGCGCGCAACACCAACGAGGAGTGGACGCTGCTCAAGAACGTGACGGACGTCACCTGGTCCCATATGGGCGAGCACAAGCGGTTCTGGCTGGACAACGACAAGGCGTGGAGCGAGTACATTATCGAAGACATCTCCAGCGGCGATCCCGACAACTGCGCGTGGCAGCTGAGTAACCTGGACTTCACCGCCGACGCGGCTCCCGCGGACATTCCGTATCTCGCCTACGAGGGCCCGCTCACGCTGACCAAAGACTCCGAGATGGAGAAGGTGTACCCTAACTCCGAGTACTACTACGACTTCACTGTGTCGCCTGAGTTGCCCGCGGGTATGACGATAGATTCGAATAGCGGTGTTCTGTCGGGCAGACCCTCGGAGGAGGGCAGCGGCACCTTCACGATCACGGCGAAGCAGTTCGGTGGCGGCATGGTGACTGTCTACGTCGACATCTCCGTGGTCGTTTGCACTGGAGGCAAGTCGCTGGTCTCGCTGGCGGCGCTCACGGACTTCTACGGCGCGTACGTTTCGTGGGCGCTGTTCGCTGGCAGGGACACGAGCGGATCCGCAGTTGCGTCGATCGACGGCTTCTCCGTCGTGAACGGTCTGAACTACGCCGACTGGTGTCTGCCCCACGGCCTCTACACGCTGGTGCTGAAGAGCGACACAAGGGATGGTTGGACTCACCCTGCCGGTTGGTACCTGGCAGTGGATGGAGGCGAGATGGTGTTCGAGACGGGTCAGGTGCCGCCCGGCGTGGACTTCGTGACCACCACGTTCTCCTCGTACCTGCCCTTCCAGGCGGGCTACGACGACTGGAATGTGTTCAATAGCGCGGAGGCGGTGGCT
This sequence comes from Blastocystis sp. subtype 2, assembly GCA_027406325.1. Lineage (NCBI taxonomy): Eukaryota > Bigyra > Opalinata > Blastocystidae > Blastocystis > Blastocystis sp. subtype 2. Next base: position 11,816 of record JANPWJ010000983.1, read on the forward strand.
GCCAACTGGAAGAGCGTGCGCTTCGACGACTCCACGTGGGAGACGAAGAAGGCGGCGGAGTTGGGCAGTCACGCGAGCACGACGGCGTATGTGAGACACGAGGTGAATATCCTCGCGATTGAGGACTACCACGTCCTGAACGTGCGCGTGAAGTACACGGGTGGTGTGGCGGCGTACTTCAACGGGCGTCTGGTGGCGCGCTTCAACCTGGACGAGAAGTTCGACGCAACGACGGAGGCGCTGGCTGCGCACGACGCGACGCTCTTCTCCAAGTTCCACATCATTCTTCCCCTTGCTGAGGCGGAGACGGGCAAGAACATGATGGCGTTCGAGATCCACCGCGCGTCGGGCCAGAGCGCGCTGGTGTTCGACGCGACGGCTGTGTTCGGCGTGAACGACTGCTCGCCGGTGCTCGACAGCTTCTCCGCCATCGACGCCAGCGACGTGTCGGGCTGCACGAAGGAGGACCTGCTGGACCTGAACCCGACGATCTTCGGCAACATCCCCAACGCGGCTGGCTCGTACCTGTCGTGGACGGTGGAGAACTTGGAGGGCTCCTTGTTCAACAGCTTCGCGCTGCAGACCAGCACGGCTGCGACGGGCTACGGTTTCTCTGTGCAGGGTCGTTGGGAGAGCAAGTATGCCTTCGCGGACGCATTGACCGCGACGGACCAGAGTACGATGGACAGAGCGCGCACGACGTGGTCGGTGCCGAAGGGCTTCGCCGGCTTTAACCAGATCAAGTTCGTGGTGAGCACGCCGGCTGCCGTCGCCGTCGCCACCAGCGCGTACATCACGCAGTACTGCGTACCGAGCGGAGAAGGCGCGTGCGCTGGCGAGGACGAGTACCCTGCGGTGAACAACGGCGAGTGGTCGGTCGCCAAGTGCCCCAAGTTCATGTCCTCCTACACCTACCGACAGTGCGTGGACGGAGTGCTCGGCAGCGTGACGCGCGCGTGCGAGTACAAGCAGCCCGCAAACCTCGCGTATCCCGGCCTGTCCAGCGTGATCACCACCGTCGACAGCATCTCGTTCACGCCCACCTACACCAATTTCATCTCCCTCTTCGAAGTGACGGAGGGCGCGCTCCCCGCGGGTCTGACGCTGGACGCCGCCACGGGCGAGATCTCGGGCACGGCGACGGGCGCCAGCTGCACAAGCGGCTGCTCGGTGACCATCAAGGGCGCCAACCGCGACACGTCCACCTCCGTCACTCTCTCCTTCCACGTGATCGGCGGCTCCTTCAGCTACCCCGTCATCGGCGCGGGCGTTCACGTGACGTTGGGCGAAGCGGTTTTTGTCGAACCTGCCATTTCTGGAGAGTCGTCGCCCTTCACGCGCTTCGAGGCGACGGGTCTGCCGGAGGGTCTGTCGATCAATGCCTCTACGGGTGAGATCTCGGGCACGGCGACGGGCTCTGCACAGTCGGAGGTGACGGTGAAGGGATTCGTGGGCGACACGGTGTTCCTCCCTGTCACGTTCACGCTGTTCGTGCACGACCACAGCGCCGCGCAGCCCTTCGTGCCCGCGGGCGCGTCTTGTCCGTTCATTCTTCGCATGTATACAATGAATGGAGCCGAGGCGAGCACTGTGTACCTGGACTCCGCCTCCTCCACCACCTCGCTGGGGTTCACACGACCGGCGATGGAGGCGGGCGAGGTGAAGTCGGTGTTCGTGTGCCTGCCGGACGCGGAGTACATCATGCACTCGAACGGTGTGGACCTGCTGGTGTTGAAGGGAACCAGCCCGGTTGCGATCTTCGTCGATGGCAATATTGTGAACGCCTTGTTCTCCACCACGCCCGTGTGCGAGGAGTCGCTAGACACGGAGTGCGACATCGTGATAGGCGAGGGCGTGACACTGAAGGAGTCGGGCGCCGAGAGCGGCACTGTGTACGCGTACAAAGAGATTGTTGCGCTGGATCGAAGCAAGACCTACGAGATGTGAGTGAATTCCACAGACGTGAGCAATAGGTCGTGCGACAGCGCGTGCATGTTGTACAACTCGGTGTTTGAGATCACAGCGTACTTCCAGAAACAGGAGGGAGGCGCGTCCTTCGTGCCCGTGCAGCGTGCGGTGGTGTGTGGCGTGAACGAGAAGATGGTGCGTGCGCGCATGGCTGTGACTGGTCTGAGGAGCGCGATGCGCTTCTGCGTGGCTGAGGACGCGACGAGCATGACAATGCCGCCCAACCCCTAGTGAATGAGAGAGAGCGAGGTAACGTATAGCAGTGCTCTGGGCAACGTGGAGTTCACGATGGCATTCAGCTCGCAGGTGCTGAGTGTGGCTAACAACGTGGTGACTCTGTTGTCGATGAGTGAGGAGGCGTGAGTGTGGAGAGAGCGAGTGAGGCGTAGGAAGACGCAGCGGCACGCGTTCCTGCAGAGCATCACGTCAGGCAACAAGGTGATGTACGCGCACACGGTTGTGGACGGCTTCTACGCGGGCGTCGCGGACTACTCTCCCTTCGTCCTTCAGGATGTCTCGATCGCCTTTGGCGGCGTGTCGCACTCGTCTGTCGAGACCTTCTCCGCAGCACTCCCGGTCTTGTCGATCGTGGACCTCAGCGCCTCGGCTCTGTCGGTGATGAATGGTCAGCTGCTGGGTGATGCCGCGGGCTACAGCAACTACGTGGTGCAGGCGGTGCTGAACGCGATGAACGTGATCCGTCTGAAGAACGACGCGAGTGTGGACATGGCGAATGGAGTGAGTGATTGGGAGGGAGGTGAGGGATAGAAGCTGTTCAAGGTGAATGACGCCATGCGCGACGAGCTGAACGGGGCTGACGCGAACTACTTGGAGTCGGTTGTGAACTACGCGGAATCGACGGGCGTGTGTTTGGATAGCGAGTGGAGCGAGGACTGTCAGCGCGTGAGTGAGTGGGAGTGTTGTGAGGACTAGTACAAGCCCGTGGTGACTCGTCCCGGAGAGGGAGAGCGCAATATGAAGTGGCTGTACGAGCAGGTGAACGCGGGCAACCCCGTGGTGGTGATGATGTCGCTGGACACCTTCCAGTTCCAGCACAGCTCGCCGTTCTCGCTCAGACCCATCGATGCCGCTCAGCCCATTATCGGAGGTGAATCGTCGTTCACGTTCGCGGGTGTTGTGATTGGATACAACGTGGAGGACAAGGACAACGCCTACTGGACAGTGCTTGTGCCTCGTCAGCCCGCTGACAACTACTATGTGAAGGTGAAGATGAACTACCTCACTGACAATGGAAAGGACTTTGGTAGACTGAGTCGCAGAATGGTGGCAATTACTGGCCTTGCGTAAACCCGTATGATCCTTCTAGTGTTTCCTGTCAAAGAGGAGTGTTTGTTGTTCATAAAGCGCGTTGTTCTTGAAGAGAACTATCAATGAGAAGGAATCCTCCACCCCTGCAGAAATGGAATCACAATCATGTCAAAAACTGCAACAAACAAACAGGAACTAGTTTGACAATCTCATCTGCTCGAGGACGCGATTAATCGCATTCCGCTCGTCCTGATCACTCCACGACCTCGAGACTATTGTAAACAGACGGTACAGCGTGTCGTAGTGCCTTTCACCGATAATGTCCTCCACATAGGTGCTCTTCGACACATGCACCGCTAATTCACAATACAAGAGAACGCAGCCGAATCGAAGATCGTGTGGAATCGCGGCATATTCCGAGGAATCAAAGAGCACTTCCAGATACACCGAAACGAAACGAAGGACATGTTCACACAAGGAGGGCTCTTTCAGCGCCACTTGCATAACACCGATAAGGAGACGAAGTAGTGAAGCCGTTTCCTGCGGAGTGAAGAAGGCCGGACTGATCAGCTCATCATCCACGGACACAGCGGGATAGAAGGGGTCCAAGAAGAACTCTACTGAGAAGGCGCTGATGAGCGAGTCGTGGAGGGAGGACGCCAAAAACAGAGGAGAATCCAGTAATGCGGCAATCAGCTCGATTTCCTTCTCTTCTCTACCCATCAGCAGGTCCACTCCTTTCCTACCGAAGAACGCGTATTTGGTTCTCTCGTACAGGCCTCAGAGCGCTCTTCGTCATCGCCCGCCATTTCGTTGTGATTCCCGCGACCAGCGCCTCCTTCTCGATCAGCAGTCGCACAAGCTCGTCGTTGATGTGTCGGCCGAGGAGCGAGAGCGCGGCGACGGCGAGGACGTCATCCGAATCGAACGCGTCTTCGACGACGATGGTCAGCACGTCCGAACCCAGCGCGAACTCGACGGAGCGGAGCAGGAGGTAGAAGTCGCGTCGGGTGGAGGCGTTGAGACGGGGCAGGAGGGCGAGGAAGGAGAGGAGCGTGTGCGGCTGCGAGAGCGAGCGTGTGAGAAGGAAGAGAGGGGAAAGCAAGAACGGATGCGAGGGAATGAGGCGCGTGAGTGTGACTTCGACGGCTGCGGAGGCGATGAAGGGAGTGTAGGCGTGGTTGGGTGGGTCTGACAGCAGTAAGAGCAGCTGCGTCACGGGTGCGATGGATTCTTGGGTGAGGCGTGTGAAGAGAGGTTCGATGGTGGAAACATCTCCCGCCAACTGTTTTACCACGGTCAGAACCCTCTTCTGGGTGTGGTCGTCGCAGTCGGCGAAGAAGAACAGTCCCGCGTTGCAGACGACCACCACAGCTAGCGCGTCGTCGCAACTCCCACCAACACAGCACGCGTTGAAGAACTGACTCCACGAGCCAATCTCGCTCTTCATCGCCTTGAACACGCAGTGCAGGACCTGTTGTGCGCTGTGGCGATCCACGTGTGTCACACACCGGCGAAGAAGCTCCAGCAGCACGCTCCGTTGTTCGCTAGCCGCGAGGGTCTGATTGAGACACGTCATCGCGCACTCCAACGCCTTCTTCTTCGCCAGCAACACGTCGGTCACGACATCACGCCCACTCTCCAGCACGAAACTCTGGTACGACTTCACCAGCGCCAGCACTCTCGCGTCCTCGATGCACTGCAGCAAGCAGATCAGCGCCTTGCTGCTGAGTGCAGGAACGACCACTCCAGACAGCGCGTCGGCGGCGAGCTGCGCCACGGCAAGCCCGTCCTCCTCCAGCGGGTCGAAGAGCGGCGTCAGACAGTCCACCAGACGCGGGGAGAGAACGTCGTGGTGCTGGTGGTGGAGGCGGCGGAGGAGGCGGAGGAGTGGAGACAGAGCGGAGGGCGAGCGAGAGCGGAGGAGGCGGTGAATCAACTAGACATGAGATGGGGGCGAGACAGCGACGAAAGTGCGCCAGTCGAGGAGAGATTGGATGGACAGCGCGTCCACGTTCTGTAACGCCGCACACAACAGATCGCAGCGACTCGTGTCCGAGAGGGTGGCTCGCTGCAGCGCGTCGCGAGCGAGTTGGAGTTGGGCGTCGTGCGACTTGTCGTGCATGCACGCACACATCATCTCCACCTCGCTCTCGCTCCAGCGTTGTGGCGCCACGGACGCAGCCGTATTGTGCAGTCGCTCACAGTCACAGTCTGCGGCGAGAAGACGACAGACGCTCTCGCACACATCCTCGCCTCGGAGGAGGCCCACGCACACGCGCTCCACCGCACGCTCCACCTGCTCAGCGGACAAGGCACTTGTCACATAACAACTCAGACGCGCGGCGTCGGGCGTGAGGGCGTGGGATTGGAGCGACTGCGCCACCAGGCTGGTGAAGGCGTCTGTAGCGGAGACCGACAGCACGGTGGAACACAGCGCGAAGACGCTCGTCGCCACTCCCTCCTTCTCGGAGCGCAGACACCACGCACAGTACGCCTGAAGGCTCGCAACGAGTTCTTCCTGAATGGCTGTGTGGCGGCGCAGCGCGGGTTGGAGGGAACGCAGACGGTCCGACAGAGCGATCACCTCCGTGTCCTGGACGTGCTGCCAGGTGAGGAACAGGTCGTGGAGGACAGAATTCGAGGGTGTTTTGTCCACGAGTTGATGGGCTTCAGAACCGATGGAAATCGCATTGGTGATGGGCTCGGTTTGTTCAGTCACGAAGGAGGAGAGAAGAAGAATCGCTTCCACGTCCAGAAGGCCTCGGACATCGTCCATCTCGTAATTGGAGACGGAAACGAGTTGTGTTGTGATGAAAAGACATGTCGGGAAGGAGAGCTACGACTGAGAGTCAAAGAAAAAGGAAACCTGCTGAAGACAGCCAATGTGGTATAGACACCCTAGGAGAATGCAAATCTCGTCGATAAGGAAGGGTCGGAGAACATGCATGGTGTCGGAGCCCCGATCCAGCACCCTGTTCAAGCACTCAACGCTGTAGCGCAGGTACTCGAGCAAGTGAAGGGTCAAACCGTCTTCAATTTCATCTTTGAAAAAGGAGCGCAGCGATGAATCCTCCTTCTACACATCACATACCCCATGAAATCACACGATATGACGCAGCAAGCACAATAAAACCAAAAATCCGCTCTGTCTGCACGCGAAATAACTCTTGCAGAAGCAAGTGACCCAGGAGGAATGACTGGACAGACCCAGGAGCATTCGCAGTCGACTGTCCGTGCAGCGGTTGTAAAACGGAATCAGGTGGATAGAATGAATGCCGAGAATCTGCGAGAAGGCGCTGATCTCGTCACTGTCAACATCATTCGCAGTTAACACGCTCATTTCTTCTTCTTCCGAATTGTCAAACAGGGAAAAGTGGTTTCGTTTGCTTGGAAGTGCTCTACACATCAACAACACCCACAGACTCCACATATCGTAGAACCCCCTTTCGATAACGAGTTTGGGGTCATGCAAGAAGCGAATGAAGTGTTCGTTCCGACAGGCCTCCTCCATGTGCGAAAGGGAAGCGTCTTTGAGAAGCGAGCGGTAGAGCCGCTCCAGCTTGGAATAGGGAATATCGTCCATACACGCAGATACGAACAAACAATCCGACAACTTCATTGTACAAGTTCAGTCTTTCCCAGAGAAAAAAGGATGCATGAGCGCTTCGGCGGCCGTGATGCGTCGACTTGGCGAGATGATCAGGCAGCTCTCCATCAGATCCAAAAAGTTGGGGTAGTCCTTTCCGATGAGCCCTTTCAGCGTCTTCTGCTCCTCCACGTGCTCTCGCTCCGTGTGGTGGAGCTCCTCCAGCAGAAAATGACCGTCTCCGTCGAAGTACTGCCGCTTCCTGGAAGACAGCGAATTCAGCATCTTCTCCGGAATCTTCCCTACGATCTTCTCGATCAACGCGAAATGCAACAGGTCGTCGTGCTACACATCATCGCTCACGCCCACACCCACCGTCTGGAACAGCAGGTCGCCGGTGAACAGCTCCATGGCGATGCACCCCACGCCCCAAATATCCGACTCCTCGTCCCACTCCATGCCCAGTAGCACCTCGGGCGCGCGGTACTGGCGTGTGTTGATAGTGCCTTTCCGACGCTCGTCGCTGTATGTCGCGCTGCCGTAGTCGATCACTACACCTAACGCACACCTCCAAGCCCTGCCTGCAATGTGGTGGGTGTTGGGAACGGAGAGCGTTTCGTGGTGATCATTCTCGATCACCACGTCCTCCGCCTCCGTGGCGAACAGCACGTTCTCCAGCTTCAGGTCCGTGTGGGTGAGCCCGATGTGGTGGAGGAACTGCAGCGCCTCAAACAGCTAGCCGTCAAGAGAAGAAGAAGGATGAACTTCGCGAAGAATGTCACGAAGAAGCGTGATGGGGAAGGGCCTGTAGTCGTTCGCTTTGAGGACCTGGTACATGCTCTCTCCCAGCAGGGGCATCACCATGCAATAGTGGCCTTTGAACTCGAACTCATCTTGACTACATGTCAATGCGCACACACAATGTTACAGATAGCTGCAGTGACTCGTGTGGTTTGGGTCCTTCTCTGCAATGTCCTTCATGATGGAGGCTTCGATCTTCGCATGACGACAATAGCGAGGAATGGCGCGCACAACCTTCACAGCGGCATATTCGTTTGTCTTCAGGTTTTTCACCTCAAATGCACGGGCAAATGTGCCCGTGCCCAATTCCTTCACGATCTCATCTACTGTGAAGAAGGCTCAACGCACGGTACACTTTTCCCCAATGACATCACCCTTTCCCCCCAAATAGTGTCCAATGGAGTCGTCCTTCTCACTGTCGTCGTTGTAGGAGACGTGTGAGTGCTTGTGACTATAGGACGTGGTTCCGTGTCTACGGCTGTGTGCACGATGTCTACTGTTGAAAACGATCTCAATACGCGTACCGGTGATGATGACTGTGCTTGTACTCTTTTCTCGTGTGCGAGTGCTTGTGCGACGAAGAGTAGCCATGGTGGGATGTGTGATACGAGTGGTGCCTTCGCGTAAGAACGATTCCGTGTTACTCACCTTCTTGACCCACTTTCGCGAGGAGAATGCGAATAGGAATGAGTGAGTCTACCCCGTGATTCCGCCCAATAGGACCCAGTACCGTCTGCTTCCGTTTTCACGATGTCTTGATCTGGAACGGCTTCTACTGTCGCTCATGTCTTGTATCCCTCTCCAAGTCGCAATCCGGATGAACGCGGGACAACGAGCGTGTCTATTTGTTCAAACCAAGTCGACCGCGTGCCAGAAATACGCCCCTTTTTGGCTTACGCGGAATCAAAGAGTGGGGATCGCCTTAATGAAACGCCGCCTGTCAGGAATCGACGGATTCTGAAGCCTACCACCATTCTGAAATGCGTATCGGGTTTAGCATCGTCGGTGAAACGAAGTTGAGGTGTTTTGAGCACAAGCCTCATCGTTTGATGTCACCACTCTCGTCATTGACAAGAAATAATGACTGCTGGAGCAACAAAGACAAAACCAAGGAAGTGAAATGCACATCGACGCCCACACTCGACTCAAAGCAAAGCCATCCTCCCTACAACAACTTTTGAATGCCACACCGAATTCCACGTCCAGTTCATGGAAACAGAGCCGGAGAAGAGACCATTCCTCTTTTACGTAATCCTCTTTCACGATGCCTTTGCCTGCAAAGAGTGAAGTGTTGCTGACGTTTTACGCCGAGTACAAGGAAGTGAGAGTGGCGCCCTGTGTTCATCCTAGAACAAAATGCTGTCAAACTGGGATCGCTGTGCTGTGCAGCTGACCAGAAGGTACCTCCTCCTCACCTCGTGCGACGGACAGAAGGTGATTGCCAAGATCACGATTCCGGACATTCTAACGGTCATGAGACAGCCGGCCACGGGCGACCATCCGTATACTGTCCGTCTGCAGGTAGATTTCGCAGAACGGAGTGTGAATGGCGTAGTGCTCTTCCTGCCAGTTCTCGCTGAGCGTGAACGACGAGAACAACATAAAGGTGTTCCAGTCGTACTTGGAGGAGATCATCAAGACGTCCAGTCAGGTGCGTCTCCGAACCCACGAGATGATATTCAACCGCAACAACGTGGACGTAGCGCTTCGTGTCCCTGCTGACGTCTAGCAAGAGTGCGCCGATTCCGTGTTTGCGGACATCCTGTCGCAGCTCTTCCAGTGCAAGGATCCAAAGGACCTGAAGCACCTGCTCGGGAAGGTGAAGGACTACCAGAACGAAACGGACATTTCCATCCTCACGCTCCAAAAGCCATAGTATGCCTCTCTCCGTCGATTCACTCTAGCTATCTGAACTTCGTGGAGTGTCTCCGCTACCTCAACGAGGACCTGGTGACGGACGAGCTGATGCAGTACGCCGTGAGTCTGATCGACGGTTTTGACGACATCATCGACGACCCCTCCGTGGGGGACGAGATGAAGCCCACTCCCGTCAACATCCGTGAGATGTTCACTGGCGACAGCGTAATCGGCAAGGGCAAGTATGGCACCGTGTACTGTGGAAGGATTCGCGGTTCCTCCGAGCTCATTGCGTTGAAACGCATCAACAAGGCGGTCATGACGCCCCAGGACGCGAAGAACGTCATGGTAGAAATCGGTTCGTTTTCTGACACACAGAAAGAGGCAGCGATCATGTACAAGCTGCGTCGCCACCCGCACATCGTGGGCCTGCATCACTTCTGGGAGGACCAGCACAACTTCTATCTGGTTCAGGACTACATGGCTGGTGGCGAGCTGTTCAACGCCATCGTGCGCGCGCACTCCTTCAGCGAGGCGCAGGCGCAGAAGTGCGTGCTGACGCTGCTGTGCACGCTGGACTACTGCCACCAGCGCGGCATCGTGCACCGCGATCTGAAGCCGGAGAACCTGCTGCTGGCGGAGAAGGGCAACCTGGACAGCATCCGCATCGCGGACTTCGGTCTGGCGAACGAGCTGGACATCAGCAACACGCTGAAGAGCTACTGCGGCACGCCGGGGTACATCGCGCCCGAGATCGCGCTGAACAAGCCGTACGGTCCTGCGGTGGACATGTGGAGTCTGGGCGTGATCGCGTACATCTTGTGAGTGTGAGGTGGTGGGGTGATGATCAGACTGTGCGGGTATCACCCCTTCCCGCAGGACAACGACAAGCTGATGCTGTACAACATCTGCCACGGCATCTTCAACTTCAACGGCGAGTCGTGGAGCGACAAGTCGGAGGAGGCGAAGGACTTCATCACGCGTCTCCTGTGCGTGGACCCCAGCCAGCGTCTGACGGCGCGACAGGCGCTGACGCACCGGTGGATGATGTTCGAGTCGAAGAGCACACTGAACATGAATCGCGCCGTGCAGGAGCTCGAGCGGTTCAACGCGCGCAAGATGGCGCACGTGGTGGGTGGGTGATTGAGTGGCGCGTGAGGAATAGACGCTGAGAAGGCGGGTCGCTACGGCGTGCAGATCGTCAACTTCATCGCGATGTCGGACTGCCGTAAGCACGCGTGATCGTCTTCACTCTAGTGATCTACATGAACCCCACCACCTCGCAGGAGGCGCTCTTCTCGCTCCCGCGCGGCACCGTGCTCAGTGCAGACAATATGGTGAGTGCGCCCGACGGCGTGTGGATCCACGTATTCGACTACACGGGCGGACAGGACGCCGTGACCAACCCTGCTGGCAGTACGCGCCAAAGAGAGGTGTGAGGAATAGAGTGGGCGTTGGCGGGAAGGAAGCTGGACAACCCGGTGTGCGTGCCCGTGGGGAAGGAGGTGTACATGAGCAAGTTCAAGCGCGGCAAGGCGTTTCATCTGGTGAAGAAGTCGCCGTCGCGGGATGAGCCGCTGAAGGTACAGGTGCCCGGAGGACTGGCGATGATCGCGGACCGCGTGTTCGCGAACAACGAGGGAACGTGGATGGAGATCAACAAGCAGACGCTTGACCAGCTGAACATCACGCTGGAGCCGCCGCTCTTTGTTTGCCTGATGCTTGGAGAGAACGTGTTGTTTAATAAGATTTATGGAAAGTGGCGTGTTTGTGGGAAGACGGTCATTCTTCTGTTCGCAAATGCTCTATGGAAAGACGATCGAGTACGCCAGACGAGGGAGTGTAAAACTGTAGAACGGAGATGCTCAAGTTTGAGCCCGAGGCGATGCGAGCGCTTGTCAAATACAAGGTGCTGAAGAAGCTCATTGGGCAGTGCGTAGACCGGCGACCGAAAAAGGACGCCGAGGGGGTGCAGCAGGAGAAAGAAGACGAGCAACTGACCGAGGAGGAGAAGGAGAGAGATCTGCAAGCGATGAAAGGGTTGCGCATTCGAATTCTGTGTCACATATCCAGGTTTATCGAGACGATCATTGAGGATGTGATTGCGGCGAACCAGTACTACACAAAGAAGCTGAGCGCCATCAATCAGGAGTACGAGGACCTCAGCGCGATTGTCAGTGAAGAATTGGTGAAGGTTCCTCTTCTCGCGCCCTTTCACGTGCAGAAACGCGGCTTCTTCTCTCGCCGGAAGCGCGATCATACTGTATTGCAGCGCATCTACACTCTGCTGGGGGAGATGCTCCTTCTCCAGTACTTTAGCGCAACCAATTATCAGGGCATTCGGAAAGTCGTTCCTTTCATCCATTTTGATTTGTAGATCATCAAGAAGTTCCGAAAGGTGACGCACAGTTCCGCCGTCGACGGGCTGATGACCATTATCACCAACTCTCCCTCCCGCGACATTACAACGCAAAACTACATCATTTCCGATATCATCACCCTGTATTTCGTCCGTAAGATGGACGATTCGCGCATCAAGGTAATGCGGGGTTGTAACAAGAACGAAGTGTACAGCTTTGAAGAGATGAAGGAGCGGGCGAAGGAGGAGGAGTCGCCCGACGAAGTCGTCGAACTCCGCGATCACAGCATGCAGTCGGTGATCGAGCGCAACACATGTGCTCTCTCCACGCTCCACTCACGCGTAGCCATGCCGGGCAAGGACGTTCTCCGCGACGTGGTGTTCCGCGGCAAGCGCGTTCTGAAGAGTCATGGTGAATCACTCCCATAACCCTCAGGTCGCATTCCGCGAAGACTCAACTCCATGCACATTCCTTCCGCCGAGTCGGACGCCTCCGCCGAAGAGCCCGTCGCCGACAGTATGCTGATTCAGATGGCGTTTTTCTCCATCCCCGCGGAACTGTACGAGAACGCGGAGGGCGAGGTGATGGACTCAAGCGAGCTGATCGTGTGGGAGGGAGTGATGATGCGACGAGTGCATGTCGTCACGCACACTCATGTATAGTATTCTGCGCTGAGTCAGTGGAAACAGCGTTACGTGATTTTGAGCAATAAACGGCTCTGTTTCTTCCGCACGAAGTATGGCGCACTGAAGAAATCCGTGCTGTTGCGCAATGTGGTGAGTCTCTATTCCGGCGAGACGTACCGCTTTCCACAGTGCATGATTCTCATCACAGTGAAGGTGGCGACGTGGCGTGATCGACTAGAACGACAACGAGGCCTTCTGGTTCGCCAGCGAGGACCAGGAGCAGTACGCGCTGTTCTTCAAGTCAATGAAGGACCTGTTCTCGCACTTGATCGTGGAGTTCTTCAAGGTCAACTCGGTGTCGAAGCGGAGTTTCAGGAAGGGGACGGAGCCCGTATTGTACCACAGTATTGGGACAAATCAGCAAAACGGTCCCAACTCAACCGTTCGGAGCAACGCGTCGGCGCCGCAGTACACGCCCATCACGAACGTATTCAACGCAGTCGGGAAACACGACGAGGGAAACGAGGAATCGGCGAAAGGGAGGGAATTGGTTTCCACGGTGGATGGGGAGAAGATGAAGGGTATTCTGGTGCCCGTGTTGGAGGACGAGGACAAAAAGGTCAAGGAAATGGCGCAGGAGATTATCCGCGACTTCTACGGAATAACCGCGGAAGTGGACATCTGGCTCGCGCTGCAGCGCTTCGACTCCTTCCTGCAGTCGCGCAAGACGGAGGGAAACCGACCCAGTCACTCGGCGAACTCGCAGAAGACGTTCAAACGCGAGGTGAGCAAGTGGCGTTGTGCGAGGCGTGTGAGGCGTAGGATCATCGAGTGTATCCAGGAGTGTCAGGCGAGCACGTCGGATCTGTGGAACGACATGTTGATGATGTACGCCGTGAGCATTCTGCGGTGGGACTACCCCGATCTCAGCGAGCTGCTGCAGGGCAAGAAGGTGTTCGACGAGAAGAAGATCCAGCCGATCGCCGTGCGCATCCACAAGCTGTTCCGCTACGAGCGCCAGATCGGCGAGGGTGAGAGCGCGATGGAGGTGTGATGGGAAGGGCATTACTCGTCCGTGTGGATCGCCGAGAACCGCGTGGACCACCAGTTCTACGCCGTGAAGAAGATCGGCGTGTTCTCGCTCGACAGCTACGAGCGCGTCACGCTCTCCGTCGCCTGTGGTGTCGCGTTGTGATGACTAGAAGGAGGTGTACAGCATGTTGCTGTTGCGCGGGCATCCGAACATCATCAAGTTCTACGGCTTCTTCGCCGACGACGAGTACATCTACATCGCGATGGTCGTGCTGGGAGCGTGGTGTGATGTCCAGGAACTCGCGCCGGGCGGCAGACTCTTCGACTACATCAAGCAGCGTCAGCAGTTCACGGAGAGCGACGCGCGCCTCATCACGCGCTGTCTCGTCTCGGCGGTGGCTTACTGCCACGCGCACTCCATCGTACATCGCGATCTCAAGCCGCAAAACATCCTGTTGGTGGAGTGCGTCTCCTGTCACACTGTCACATATAGCGGCTCCGACCTCGCCTCGCTGAAGCTCACCGACTTCGGCTTCTCCTCCTCCATGCACAACGGGCTGCTGAAGACTTCGCTGGGCACGCCGGGCTACACGGCGCCCGAGGTGCTGCGCCACAAGGAGTACAACGCGTCGGTGGACATGTGGAGTATCGGCGTCATCACGTACATTCTGTGAGCGAGTCGAGGCGGCGTGAGGTGTAGGTTGTGCGGCTACCCGCCCTTTCCCTCCAACAACGACGCCGAACGGCTACGCGCCATCAGCACGGCGGAATACCGCTTCTACCCGGCGGAGTGGGACTGCGTGAGCGAGGAGGCGAAGATGTTCATCCGTTCGCTTCTGGTGGTGGATCCGTCGAAGCGGCTGACGGCGGCGCAGGTAGGAGTTGGGTGGTGTGTGTTCCATAGTGCTTGGAGCACCCGTGGCTGAAGAAGGTGGACGTGGGCACGGTGAACCTGGCGAAGGTGATTTCGGGCATCAGCCACATCCAGAAGCGATGTGAGTGGTGAAGGAGGAGTTGACGCGCAGACGAACTCAAGATCTCTTCCTCGAAGACGAAGCTGACGGAGGTCAGAACGCACCTGTGCCGGTCGTGTGTGGAGGTGGCGGTGTTCGCGTCGCACCTGAAACTGAGCACCGTCTTAATGAAGATTCCCTCAGGTAGTGGAGTGAAACTCCCGTGATGGGTAGACAGCGTGCTGGAGATCGCGAACGAGGTGTGGTCCGACGGCGTGCAGTACGGTTATCTGACGGAGCGGTGTCGGCGGTTCTACAAGATCCAGCAGGGCGAGGCGTGCGTCGCGATCCAGAATGACGACACGGTGTTCTGCGTCCACGCGCTGGCGTACACCTTCAAGAACATCACGGAGAAGGGAGCGGTTCCGATTTACGCGTCTCCGTTGGACACGACGTGCGTGATCGGCGAGTTCACGCGTCCGCTGTTGATTTGCGACACGCTGTTGATGATCGAGGACGTGCAGTGGGCGATTCTGCACCACATGATGTACACGCCGCTGAAGCTGACGGGTATTCCGCAGGCGTGGGTGATTCTGAAGGACAAGGAGGGCGTGTACTTTGAGAAGATGGAGGCGAGTGATGTGTTTAAGAAGCAGCTGGCGTCGTACCAGTTGCTTCCCAAGTAATTGTGTGTTCTTTGTAATAGGGTGTTTTCTGGACAGTTTTTGAATGCGCAGTACTCTGGTTGAAGAGAATCGTGATCTGAATGAACGGAATGAATCCAAACAAACAACCACAACCAACTAAAGAATACCCAGGGTTGTGATTTTTACGGTATTTCATTCATAGTTACCGTTTACCGTTAATCTCTAAAACGCTTACCGTTTTACGGTAACCCGTAAGCAAAGAAACCAAAATATGGACTATTTGTTGCAGTACACAGATTTCTCTGCAATTCTCGTATGTTAGTGATAAAAAACATTTCAAGCACGTTACTACTACTCTCAACATGCGGAACAATGTGGACTCCACGACTTAGTTGTCATCATGTGAAGAATTCAAGTAGTTCATCAATTCAATCTCCCAACCGTTCTTCTTCGCCAGTACATAGTTCATCTTGATGAACAGCAGTGTTTTCACATTACGCAGACTCATCCTGTTCCTAGAAGGAACGAGGAATGAATTCTGAATAGAAAACGATCTCTCCACCGACGCAGAAGATGCTGGCTGAGAGAAAAAGAATTCATACAACCCGTTTAGGAGCGGGAAGTATGACGAAGACACTCTCATGTAGTTGTGAAGATTGTATCTGAAATCGTCCAAAAGAAACTCAATCACTTCTTCAAACATCATTGCTGGATTCTTCCTGATTGAAGCCGTTAAGTCTGAGGGTAGAACCTCGGAAGAAAAGGCCAGTTCGCATATGTAAGAGCACACGTGTCTTACATATTCTTGCACCTCCCTGTCCTCCTTCTTCAACTCTCCTGGATGACTCTTACGAAATTCGTCGTAAAAGAAACCTCTCAAGCCGTCCGGAATTGTGTAGAAGAGCTTCATTCTCTGCTGGATAACCATCATTACACTCTCTCTTGGCACCGGCAGGATAACATCCAAGGAATTCGCTCCTTGATACAAGGAATGAGTATTGTAAAACTCCTGGATGTAACCCATCATCGGAGCAATATCCATTTGCAGGGCACCATCCCTCTGACAATAATCTATTCCTTGTACAATTGGAAGTAAGAAGTGCAGGGCACGCAGAACCAGGTCAGAATCGATCTTCTTCATGGCCATAATGAAGTCCTTTCTCTTCGGTCCAGTGAACAGCGACCCATCCTGCTCTATGTCCGATGCTAAACTTGAAAGGGCTTCGAAAAGACAATAGAAACGATGCATGACAATCCATGCACTGAACCATCGAGTAATGCAGAACTCTATCAATCGGTAGGTTCTTCCGTGATTAGCAGAAGCCTCGGTTGTTAGGTCAATTGTATCTTCTGGATCTTCACTCTCGTATTCGAAGCTGGAGCCTTCTACTTTCTCATCGTTCTCATTTGGAACAGCGTTGCTTCTTTCTGCGTCCAGCGTCTCATCGTAGCATTCATACGCCTTCTCCATACCCAGTTGTTCATTGTTATCGCCGGTGTCTAGTAGGTAACGATCACCTACAGAACGTACTAAAGAACGAGCAGCACCATCTCCTGTTCCAGAAGATGGATCTGCACGGAAAGACAGCTTGCTTTCTTTCCAGCATCCTCGTGAGTTTAGCACTTCGACTGACAATCTTGTTGACTTCAAACAGCTATGAATTAGCAGCTAGATAAACGAATACAGTCCCCCAGATATCTTTCATTGGTTCAAGCATCATCATCTCTTTGAAGATGTTGTTCAATGCGTGAGAACCACACGCCACTCTCTTCAGTCGTCGTCCATCAGAGCAAACGCAGTAGTCTTCCGCCTTCTTCATAGCATTGCAGTTGTCCGACGCAAACGATGTTACGTTAATGCCCTCCTTCAGTAACTCATCAGCAGTTTCAGCAATAGCTTTACCAATTGAAGAAGAAGTACTGTCGTTCAGCGTCTTCGAATCCCAAAATACAACAACGTGCTTGCCACGACGATTCACCGAAATAGTACCACAGAGCGTAAAGTTGTAGTAGGACACTCCGTACTTCGTCATCTCATCAACCACAAGACACACACTGCTGTTGCGAAGATGGTTAACGTAGTATTCTCGCATCTTCTTCTCGCACTTTGGAAGCGAAACATCAGTGATGTGCTTCCGACTGAAGCGTTTTCCTTTCGCTTGATATGCATCAAGCAAACATGAAAACGATGAACTCTCCATGGCTACCATAGGGATGTTGTTTTCTGCCACAAATAGTGCGACTTGAATGTCCAGATCTGGGAGGATTCTCCTGACATACGTATCAATAGTTTTAGTTTCAACCTAGTTGTTAGGAAATGCACTGTACTCGGACCTTGCATAATGTAAATCCACACTTAACCCTATTGACAACGCTCTGGAGTAGAGCGTAGTTGAAGTCGGTGATAAACTAATCGTTATTCTAAAAAGGATGAAATATATACAACAACGAGCTCTCTCGGCATCTTTTTGAAGTGCGACTCGATGTGGTTACAAAACTTGCCGTGGTCTTGCGGCACGATACTGTTGCACACCAGACACTGCCGAAAGTAGTAGCACTTGTTGTTGTAGTACTTTACAGTCTGGTCACCGGCGAAAACCGTCTTGGCTCTCGCCATGACACTCTCATAATCCGCAATTCTCTTATCTAAATAAACACGAAGAACCTCCTCCAACTGTTCGTTGGTAAGAGTCTCCCTACTATTAGATAGATAGCTCTTAACTTCCTCCATGCCAATTTGTCTTTGTTAAAACAAATAATGTGGTGTATGAGAACACTACAGGTCATTGCAGAGTCATTGCAGAGTCATTGCAGAGTCATTGCGGGTCATTACGGTTCATTACGGTTTTTACGGTACAAATCTTACCGTTACCGTAACGATATACCGTAATGGTTAGTAATGAAACTCCTATGTACCGTAAAAATCACAACCCTGAGAATACCGAACCGCGGATCGCCTCCTCGACAAAAGAAACAGGAATAAAAGCTACACATTACGCTCTCCCACCTCCCCTACAACAAGAGAAGCGACCAGTGTGATCCAAATCCAAGCCGAGTGGATCGGCTTCGGCACAGGGTTCCTTCCCATCGACAACGCCGCCCCGTACGTCCAATCCACGCTCTCTCCGTGAATCGTCTTCAGAAACTCCACCGCGTGGGGGCCCACGTCCTCGACTGCGCCGTTCAGCCGATACCCCTGCTCCAGCAGCGTCACAATGTACGCGATCTAGCATTGATCTCCGCCTCCTCCACTACCTGAAAACAGCGCTGTTTCAGCACCTCGTCGGAGGTGAATCGGTGCTTGCCCCCGTACAGCTCCTTCACCTCCGACCACTTCAGTGAACAGAACGAACGGCCGTACGCCTTCAGCTCCTCAACGGAGGGCTGCACGTGGTCCTCGAGAAGGTAAATGGCCTTCACGAAGTCGACGACGTAGAAGAACAGCGACATGGCGACGAAGTCTCCGTGAATCGTGGGAATTGAGAGCGACCAGAGAGAACACTCTATCTCTAACATGACGGAATAGGACTCACTTGATGTGGGGGTGTCCACACAGGGCGTGTCGCCCTGGAGAAGGGTCGTCAGGATGGATTCGCACTTGTCCAGCTGATCGTGATCATCGCCATCATCACCCACATTGCCCGTTCCCTCGTGGAACAAGTCGTCGTACGTGCTCGTCGTCCCGACCAGACCCTCGTTGTTGCACGGATTCGGCACGAAGAGCTTGTTCGTGCGGTTGTCGAACGACGATCGCAACACCTCACGGTTGCTCATCAGATAGTTCTCGAAGCGAAATTGCGCCTCCTTCGCGCCGTAGGAGAGGAAGGACTTGGAGAAGATGTCGTGAGCGAAGTCCACCTCCTCTCCTGCGTTGCGCGGCACGAACTGGTACGCGATTTGCGTGGACTCACCACCAAGGTCCAACGAACCGATGGTGTCGCTGTCGGTGTATCGGAGCGAAGGGGTGATGCGGTTGTTCTAGAGTGACAGGGGAGAGAGAGGGGTACGAGGACGTTCACGGTGATCCAGCCGTAGATTGCCTCCTTCTCGCCGTCAATTGTCTGCAGCATGTTGCGCTTCATATAAAAGTTGAGGTCCGACTGGAGGTAGTGGGAAAAGATGGCGTTGTAGATAGCGTTTTGGTCACTCTTGCTCAGCACACGCATTCCCGCCGTAGCGTAGATGTACAGCGGAATATTCCTACCCATGAACCAGTGAAAGGAACGCCGTACTTTACACTCGATGAAACAATCTTCTCTGAACCCTTGATCAGCTTGTACAGCGGAGCCCACACGTGATCAAGATCGTTCTTATACGAACTACGCGGTGAACCGAATAAGGCATGGAGTACTTGATTCCAGGCTGGCACTCGTCCGAATACACTTCGACCATCTTGGTAATCTCTTTCGCACTGTTTCGTGCTGTCTTAAACAAGTAAAACCGACTTCCGGTACTAAACTCGTGTGAGAGAGGCGAACGACGGCTTTTAGGAAACACTTACCTTCCAGCGTCAATAATCCCCAAATACTTGGAGTACTCTGTTCGAAATGCGGGGAGAGCATCTATGGGTCATTCCGAGCAGGGAGGCCCAAATACAGACTGCGACAAGGAGAAGACTCCACATCGCAAGGACGACTTCCGTTCTCCTCATTCCTTTCAACGCTGAACAAACAAGTAGAACTAAAGAAACACACTACAGAATACCCCACGTATGCTCGAACGCGTTCACCAACTTCGAGATTGTCACTGCCGTACTGAGCTATACGTGACTTCCGATAGGATGAGCCTACGGGGTAGTTGGAAACGGAGATCGTCTCTTCTGTCTATGGATGAGGCTTAGGACGCACGACTTACGTAATTCGGAATCGCCTTTCCGGAAGCAAAGCATCCAAACGACAGAACGATCGTATCGGAGTGAATTGCGGGATCGTCCACGTTGCTCAGCACTTGAGCGAATTCGAGAGGATCCACCTGCCGGCCCGTGACCGAAGTGGCTATGGGTTACAACATCCGCAAGTCGGAACCAAATCGTCTGCTGTCGGGAGGAAGAACGGATGCCACGCTCTGGTGGAGAACCTTCATGAGAGTGGCGTCGTGCTCGGTGGTTTTCACCTTCTCCTTGTGCAACAACTGGACTACGGGATCATCGCTTTCCCTCACTGCTACCCATCAGACCGGCAAAACGCTTGTAGGTTCGGGGAATACGGATATTGGAATTGACTTCAATGAGTTGATTCTTGGTCGTGTGGATGTACACCTATTCCCTTCACAACCATGCAGTACAACGCACTTGCATATGGCCCGCCTTATTAAGAGGACTATCGAGCAACGCCAGAAGACTCTACCCATCAGCACACGGAACAAGCAAAACCTGGTGACAGATATCAGGTCTGGAGTTCACCGGATCCAGATTCATCTTCTTGTGGAGCGCTTGGTGATCGTCCGAGTTGAGCAATGTAAATCCCTACGTGTGACACGGATCGATTCTACTCGGAACCTTTTTCGTTTTCACCGTTTCCAAGCAGGCTCCTTCCAGAATGCAAATCAGCTTCATCTTTTTGTATCGCGGAGACTCCACAATCACTGCATTTCCTCGGTCCGACATGATCAATAAAGGAAAAGGATCCGGTGATGGACAAATATGGAGGAGGGCACAAAGACGGCGTTATCTCTTCATTCTGGCACTACCGCGATGCTCTCTCTTTCACGCAGTGCTGTAACAACGGCAACGCGCCCGATCCTTCGTGCGGTTCGGGGCTTTGCGACGATAGAGGAGAATACCGTCAAGACGTACAAGGGTTTCCTTCTCTTGCGCTGCTGAGACGTAGATACCATTTTGGAGAGTGTTTTGGAGAAGACACAGACGAACCGGTATGCCACGCTCGTTTCTGCCACAGGGACGAGCCTGCTCGACGGCTATTTCGAAACGTAGTAGCATTCTGGGCGTGTCACTCATTAGCATCAACCGAAAGACGGACAGACTGCTGGTTGTGTCGAATGGAACAGACGGCGATGCGATTGCGAAGCGGGCGATTGCCATGGGAATCCCTACAGAGTGCGGAGTGTATTGAAGCCGTTAGGAGTAGATGGTCCTGCCATCCCATGTTTCTGCCCATGGACCCCGACGAGGCGGCGGAGGACGTGGTGTTCCGCGAGCGCATCACGCATGCGATCTTCGTGCATGTAGAATCCTTCACCGGAGCGATTATTCCCCTGCGTCAGATCATTCGCAACCTTCGCAAGGTGCGCAAGGACGTGTCCATCTGCGTCGACAATCGCAGTGGCTACTGCCTCCATCCGATGCCGCAGCTGGACGAGGTGGTTGATTATTCCGTATTCCCTTTCCTCCACACTGATTCCCCAGATCCACGAGACCAACAAGTTGGGGGTATCCCCCTCTTTCGGATTCATGGTGGCGCACCTTCCCGCCATCATCGCGGAAGCGCACCGTTACCCTCACCACGTGCTGGGCTCCATGTACAACAGCGGCATGACGGTTGATCGAATGCTTCCCGCCATCCAGAACAAGTACTTGGAGGCCTTCGAGGAGACCTCGTGGCAGTCGCTGTCGTACAAGTACGAGGAGACGAAGGCGCGGCTCGTGAACAAGGTGAAGACGCTGCTTCCGTTGATTCCGTTCGGTCCGGATCAGGTACTCGCGCGGGAGTGTGATGAGGTGTAGAGTTGTTTTAGCAGCGCGTTTCTGGTGCCGCAGGAGGTGTGCGGGCTGCAGGAGCTGCTCCAGGCCCTCTCGGAGATCAACGTGAAGGCTTCGAGTCGTTTTCTTACACCTGGAGTGGGCAGCATTGCTGATGGCTGTGATGGGTAGATGCCGATGATTTCCTTTGCAACGTCGGATTTGATTCAGTATGAGGAGGATGGGTGAGAGAGGAAGAGCGGTGTGAGGAGTAGAGGCGATCTCACGGAGATCTTCAAGTGCGTCGAGAGAGTGACGCGGCATCGGAAGATGAAGTTTGTCCCCGATGGCAACTTTATCAAACAAGAAACAGAATACCGGAAAAAGCAAGTGTATGGCGACAAAACCGTTCATTGAAGTGTACTATTCTATTCTGCTTGTTTGTTGTCCAGAATGCTCCTGATCTTGCTCACAATCGTGCTATACAAGGGATGCTTGCGAATCCGATCTAGGCTCTCCCTCATTGCCGCCTCATTCCCACTGCTGATACTCTCCATAACGGAGTCCATCCCGGCCGGCTCTTCAGTCTTCAGTTCTTCTGGTTCGTCGACAGAATCGGGTTCGTCAGGGAGTTCGTTCATCACGGGGATGGCATCCTTGGGGATTGTTGCAGAAGGGGGGACAGTTACAGAATAGCCCATGCTGCGCATGACCGCAATACAGTCGCATGCTTCCGTCACTGCCTTGAAGTTGACGATGAGCAAACGCGTGGTCTATTGGTAAGCAGCATAAGAGGGAGTACGTCCTTCTGGAGAAACCCAATCTTGCGTTGAGAGAGTCCAAGCTCGATGTTCCACTTTTCCATGTCATTATCTATTGCTGAAACGATTCCGATGACAATTACAAGGGATTCTGATCTATGGGTCAATTCCGTCGACAAGACAAACAATGCTTTTGGTGATGATGGTTCTGGAGACTTCTCCAAAGAAGAGGAGAGTGTCCTTCGTTCCCGCATACAGAGCGAGCTGCAACTCCATCCGAAGCGTTTCGCATCTCCCAGATGCGTTGCTTCGTGTCAGTGTGACAGACCACAAGTATCCAGAGGGCATTTGTCTGTTGGGGTGATGAGTGACAGGAGACGAAGAAGGTGGGGAAATCACTGCATTTCATTTCTATTATGGATGAAGAGTGGCAGGGCTTCACTAGACGTAGAAATGAGTGTTCATCGCGAGAGCGATGGGAAAAGGGGGTAGGAGCAATAACGAGCGTTTTGATGACCTGGAATGGTGTTATATTGGAGAGAAGGAGTCCCCATCTCATCTTTCATTGTTATCATGAGCATGAGCTGTAAAACTCTCTTTACCCCTTCTCCTTCCATATGGACGTGAAATGATTGAGAAATCGCGATTCTGAAAACGAACGAAAATCGGTTCTACTTCTGGCGCTTACGTCTTCCCGAAAAGCAACGCGTCGTTGCCAAACAGAAGATCATCCGTTCTTCTGCTTTCACCATCGTGTACTATGGATACGTCGCAGCTGAACTCCATGCTGTCCTACGTCTCTGGACGAGATGGAAAACGGGACCCATCTCTCTTTGACAAGGGTAATGCTGTAAACAAACAATTGTGACAGTGTAGAGGTCAGATCATGGCTTATGATGGCAACGGACTTGGTCCCTGGTGTTCGGAGCGATTCTCCCCCCTTTCCGGATTCGAGTGCTTACAACAGTACGAACATTCAATGTTACACTCATTTTCAGTAAATAGTCCTTTCTTCCCCTTGCTCTCTCCGATCCCCAATCCACTCATCTCAAGGAGCTCGCTACCGATGGAACCCTTTACGCTTGGCGAGGGTGCTGTACCCACTTCTTCCGGTTTTACTCGAGCGAGCTCTGAATTGCCTCTCTCTTCGATCACACCCAAATCGAACACTGTGTTTTTCCAAGGAGACATTGACAGCGATATCATAGCATCGCTTCCTCTTCCTCCTCCCACATTGTGCGAAATGGAAGTGAAACCAGAGAATGCGACTGGTGGGATGCAAGTGAAGCAAGAACACGGGTTTCTCGATGTGCAAGTGAAGCAAGAGCATGCGAACGAAGAGAAAGAGAAGCCAATCCAATCAGCAAGGAACAAAGAGATCAGGGAGAACGCAGAAGAGATGAAGAAGAAACGGAGACTGGAGAAGAATCGCGAGATGGCGAAGAACTGTCGCCGACGGAAGAAGGAACACAAGGAAGCTGTGCTGCAGGAGGTGCTCAAATAAAGATCAAGTGATGGATAGATCGCGGCGCTGAGAGAAAGCAACGCGCGTCTGCGCCAGCAGCTGGAGCAGATGAACGAGGCGAAGGAGGAGGCGCAGAACGAGAAGCACAACGCGTTCCTGTCTCGCTTGAAGCAGTACGTGAAGGACCAGGACGAGGCGAAGATCCTGGAGGAGATCTCGACGTACTACAGAGAATGGAGCGACATTGGGTCGCAGCGGAAGGACATGGCGCACGCCTATTTGGAGCAGCTGAAGATGCTCCTTCTCCCAACGCAGGTGGGCGTCGGTCGTTGGAATGAGGAGTAGATGACGAAAATGTGTCTGTGGTCGATGGGTCAGGAGGACGAGTTCTACGACGAGAAGATGAACGAGCTGAAGTACGGAGGCGGGATTTGGAATCTGTTGTCCTCCGTGTTGCACTTTACGGAGGAGCAGAAGAAGAGCATCATTGGCAGTCGTGGGGGGATGCTGCGCCAGCAGGAGAACATCGCTTCCATTCTTGATATCGTGAACACGGTGCAGGAGAAGGTGGAGAACAACATGGAGTCGATGCAGAGACAGATGCGCGGCATTCTCGACACGCTGACTCCGATCCAGCAAGCACGGTTTTTGATATGGGTGGAAGACGGTATGAATGGCGAAGGATTAATTGCCTCCGTGAAACGCGTGCTGCACATGAACACATGTTGCGACGAGGACGGAACTTCTCTATCTCTCTCCGACCTCGACTCGACGACTTCCCTTTAGTTCGATGGTCTTCAACAAACAGAGGAATGATCGAGCTTTGAATGAAGCGAAGCCTCGCTGACCTCCTTCACCTGGTTTAGCTTGGTGATCATGGCGTCAGCGTTGAATATATAATCTGGATGAGACCACACGGGAGGAGGAACGTCCGTTCCCGACTGTTCCTTTTTGTTCTACACGTGACTGAACGAAGGACGAAGAGACGAATAATGTAAACGCCTTCTTGGGTCTGCGATCCTCACATGTCTTCACCACTTCGCCGCACTGCGTCTCCAGTCGGCTCAGCGATTCTTCGATTTCCTCGAGGGCTTCCTAGGGATGATTAGCGACAACGAGCCCGACATCGACGAAGTCAATGATAGCGAAGTACGACTTGGCCTTTTCGGCCTTATTACTCAGCTCGTTCAAGATTTTCGTCCTCTTTTCGACAAAGTCCTGTATCAACTACGGCGTGACAACGCTCCCACAAACTCACTATATCTGGAATAGCCGTCGATTCCAAGTTCTTTCTATACTCTTCGAGCCGCAACTCCGACTCGGAACATAACTCGGTGAGTTCCGTCACCATCTTTGCAAACTGTGTGTAGATGCTATCGCATAGTGCTTTCGATTCCGCCACGCCGGTGAGAGTGCTCATTGCAGGATTTCTATTGTGTTTCCGACGTGCTCGACAACGCGTTTTGGGAGTGAGAGGGATGCATAGAGGTGAGCAGATGGAAGCGCCACTTCCCCAGAGAGAATCCGCGGACGATACGCGACTCACTTCCTCGTGAACACGACCGTGTTGAATCGCTCCGTATTCCGCCGTGCACCATCATTCCCATGTGGCAGTATTTCGTTCTCCTCGT
>JANPWJ010000988.1:0-17504 GCA_027406325.1 Blastocystis sp. subtype 2
ACTTCATCGACGACGAGAACAAGGACATTCCGGATTCCATGACTTCGTTGTTGCGGTCGTAGTAGTTCAATTCAAATCAGATTGTGTGTTCAACAAGTTCTATTCTTGTTTACGACACAACAGTTAGTAAACAGAACAAAAGCAGACTGTATTCAACAAACGCCTGCAAAGCACTATTGATAGGGTGCTGCCATAACCACTCTCCTCTGAGGCTGCGGAGGACGAACGACGCGACTCTTGCGCGACTTGTAAACGGACAGCACGCTACAACTGAGCACCCACTCCATCCTCTACATCACACCCACCAGAACGGCAACGCCAATATACACGAACACTTGAAGCGCCGTTTCCTTCCAATCCGAGGACTGTGACGTGGGCTCGTCCTTGTAGTCGAGCGAGGTGTCGTCGAACACCTCCACGGCGTCGAAGCGGAAGTCGCCAGTGATGACGATGGAGACGGGCTGGTATTTGGTGGAGAGGGAGTGTCGCCTGACGTGGATCAGGATGGTGGCGGGCTCATCTCCGCAGAGATCCTCCAGGTCGTTTTCGGAGAGCTTCGTGACCTCCACGTTGTTGTAGCGGTCGCCATCCGTGCGTCTACGCCTCACTTTGCGTGACGACACCCACTCATTGGGGTACACCCACGTGGAGTTCGCCTCGTTGCTCACGATGAGGTCCACGTCGTTGACGAGCACGTTGGCGCTGCTGGTGTCGGCGGGGTAATCGGAGTACGCCATGGTGACCTTTACGTCGTCGAAGGAGTGGAGTGAAGGGGTGCACTGCAACAACAGACAAGGATATCTTCAGCGGCAGCCGGATAACGAACTCCTCCTTCTTGTTGTTGACCTGCCCGTAGTACAGGAACAGCTCGAAGTCGCTCTCGTCGTAGCGCAGCACGCGGTCGAGCTGCACTCTGCCGTGTCCCTCGAAGTGGAAGTGGTCGGTCGTGTACCGCGTGCACTTCTTCTCCTTGGTGCACGAACCCTTGGTGGGAACGCCGGCGTGCACGATGAGCGCCTTCATGAGGGAGGCACGCAGATCCACGGACTCTACGCCTCACGCGCACTGCCCACACGTACTGCCGTGATAGTTGCCCTCACGGAAGTACTGCGTGATGATGGCGCTGGCTCCAGCGACGGCGGGCGTGGCCATGGAGGTGCCGCCCATGAAGGTGACGCCGTCGTGGTTGTTGCAGGAGCTGCCGCAGTCCCGCTTGCTCAGCGACTTGGCGGAGTAGGCCACACCCGTGGCCACAATATCGGGCTTGATTCTGCGGTTGACGCGCGCGATTCAGGCCTACCTTGGGGAGTTCGCATCGCCTCTGGAGGAGAAGTAGGTGACGTAGTTCTTGCCGTCGGGGATCTTGAGGTAGTCGCTGTACACGGCGCCGACGGCGAGGGCGTTCTTGGCGAAGGAGGGCGACGAGATGGTGTCGAAGCTACGACTGAGCGACGCGGAGCGGACGTACCCCTTTTCTCCCTCGTTTCCGGCGGCGAAGAGGATGAACATGTCGTTGTGTCCCCAGACGTACTCGTCGACCTGCTGGCAGAGGTCGTCGTAGTAGGAGTGCTCCTCCAGACCCCAGCTGTTGGAGGCGATGCGCACGCCGGCTTTGTAGCTACGCGTTAGCGGAGAGCACGGAGAGGACAAGATGGGGAAGTAGTACTGCGCCAGGTTGGCGGGGATGGTCAGTTGCTCCTTCTTGTTTTGGATATCGATGAAGGCGATGCGCGCCTGCGACGCGATTCCCTACGCGTGATTCGGGTTAGGAGAGAACGCACGTTGTAGGGACGGGACGTGCTGGTTTGCGCGTCTCCCGCCACCATGCCGGCCACGTGCGTGCCGTGTCCGTCGGTGGTTTCGTCTCCCTTGGTGCCGTAGACGTAGTACATGGCGATCTTGCGGTGGTTGGGGTCGAGTGTCTTCTTGTTGTACGCGACGTCGTTGGCTGAATCAAAGAAGAAGGCGCTCTTGTCGTCGATGCCCGTGTCGCCGATGCCCACGACGACGTCCAGCCCGGTGAGGTTGTGCTTTCTCAGCAGTTTCTTGTCCTCGCCGTCCGAGTCGTACTTGCCGTCCGTGAGGTACTGGCGCATGTGGTCGTTGAGGCGTCCTGGGGGTGAAGAGGAAGGGTGGAGGGGTACGGTGGTGTGAAGTGTGTTGAGAGGGGTGTGGTGAAAACGAGAGAGATGAAGACGCAAATGCTACACCTCAACACAAAGAAAAAAGAACTACGCTCCGAACGCAGCGAAGCGAGAACAAACTTGCCCTTGACTTCAACGCGCTCGACACGGTTGGACTGCAGCTGAGAGACGATGGTGCGAAGAACGGACTGGGGAGAGCCCTGAAGGGTTTGCTGCAAAGAAGAGGAAGACGCATGAGGAGATTGGAGAGAAGTGAAGAGATACTGGACCAGCTTCTCAGCGTCCGCAAGATCGTTCGGAAGAGACGATTCAGCAACACTCTCGGACGGCAGTGGAGTGGAGAAAAGAGAACTCTTCAGGGCACTAAATGCATTCTTAAACGTGGAGACGGCAGTCTGAATAACGGAATGCTCGGGCAACGCGACGAAGGATACTTCCAGCTCAGAATTCGCATTCCACTGACTGGCGATGGCATCGACGAGCGAAGGATGGATGCGAGCGAGGAGAGGGAACGGAGCGTAGGCGTGAATAATCCCTCTGAGACTGCTGGAATGCAGGAACGACTCCTTGCAAATAATCGTGACAGCTCGATTCGTTCCGCCCACGAAATGAACGGCCGTGTACGATCTTCCCTTGGCGAAAACGGGAAGACGCTCGACGAACTGATACGGGTAGTACGACTCTTCGAGAAGCACGAAGAAGCGGTCAAATCGCGAAGGATCGTCCGTGACGTAAGAAGAGGAGGGGTAGCCGATCTTGGATTCATTTTCATTCAGAAGGAGATTACGTGAAATAGACTTGCCGAATCTGCATTTGAAAGACGAGATAGGGGCGTGTTCGTGGATTGCCGGAAGAGCGAGACGATATCATTCTCCATGGCTGAAGCAGCGGTAAACAGCAGCAAAGCAAGAAGAATCATTCTCTGCACAGAATAAAACTGAAATGTCCATTCTTCAAATAAGGACCCCAATGGATCCAATCGCCGAGCGAAAGAAGCGAATCGAGGAGTTGAAGAAGAAGAAGGCGCAGTTGGAGGCGCAGAAGAAGAACGGGAGCACTGGGAGCGAACCGTCCCAAACGTAGTGCGTTGCTGCGGTTGGATTACAGAATAGAATTCGATTCCGAAACTATGTGCCGAGCGACGCAACGCTCAAGGAGCAGGTCGATACGGTGTCCGTGACGGAAACGGCGCTGAATTACACGGAGTCGATGAAGGAAGCTACGGCGATGCCGAGTGTAGGAGTGTGCGAAGGGGGTGTGAGCGCGTAGCGAAACGAGGAGATCAACCTGGCTCCGAAGAAGCCGAACTGGGATTTGAAGAAGGGGATTGAGCACAAGCTCGACAGGTTAGAGAAGGAGACGCAGAAGGCGATCACGCGCATGATCAGTGAGGGTGGTGAATGGGAATGAGGAATAGAGGAGAAGGTGACAGAGGAGGAGGAGTGAGGAGGCATTTGTATTATGGAGTGTTTGTTGTTGTGACGTGCGTTGCTTCACTTCACTTCACCTCACTTCACAGAAAATAAAAAGGAATTTCACACTCATTTCAGAAGAGACGGCGTTCTCAGAGTAATCCTCCCATTGCCGTGATTCTGTTGCGTTTCAAAACCATCGCTATTGGAAAGGATGCTATCGAGTCTCTGTAGACGCTTTCCTCGTAACGGAGGCTTTTCGGTGGGGAGGAGTGGACGAATGAGAATGCTGCATCATTGGACGTACGGGCTGAAGACTGGGCAGAATGCATTCCAGTATACTGGAAATAGAGCGTTGCTGCGATCATTTGCTTCGGCGCCCTCTGCGGAAGGAGACATACGTGATATCGACTTAAGCGGTTGGAATACGGACAGTACTGCAATCGTGAAGAAGAAGGGAAGCGTTGTTGTGAAGGGAAGAGAGAAGGAAAGACTTCCCGATTATTCGCCACTCCCCGCGATGACAAGGAGCGATATCGCCAAGTTGACGTCAACGGAAGTGGGAAGCATGAATGTGAACGTGTCGGAGAGCGATATCGTGAGTATCGATGCCTTATCGCACCAGCTGTACGACATGCTGAACGAGCCCATGTCGGACGACGTGTACTTGACGCTGAAGGAGATGAACGTGGATCCGCTGCTCCGCAAGGTGAAGGACACGTTGCAGGTGGATGACCTGCCGGCGGCGGTGAAGGCGATGCGCGTGTTGTCTGCCCAGGACCGTTTGGACGATGTGCTGTCGATTTGGGAGGTGATTCGCAAGAATCCCGCGCAGTGCACCCGCTTCGCGTGGACGGCGTACTTGACGGCGCTGGCGACGCACGGACAGACGCTGAAGGCGCGGGAGGAGATGAAACAGATGGTGATGTCGGGACTCAAGCCGGATTTGCACGTGTACGGGACGATCATCAACGGTTTGGTGAAGGAGGGATCGCTGGACGCGGCGTACGGGCTGTCGCGGCAGATGACGGAGGCGGGGATTCATCCGAACAACGTGGTGGTGGCGTCGCTGATCTACGGTTGCATTGAAAAGCGCCAGTTGTCGCGCGCGGACGAGACGTTCAACCTGATGCGGAACTACATCGAGGAGGCGGATTCGATCACGACGAGTCTGATGATCAAGGTGGCGGAGCTGCAGCACAACACGGAGAAGGCGATTCACCTGTTCGATTCGCTGGAGGTGCATCAGCAGCCCGTGACGCAGGGCTGTTACCACGCGGTGATGAGTGCGTGCGCGAAGAGCTGGCGCTACGAGGTGATGACGCACGACTACTTCCACCAGATGGTGAACGCGGGGTACCAGCCGACGCGCGTGTCGTACCACTTGCTGCTGCAGGCGTGCGCGACGTCGGGCGACTTCTGCGAGGTGGACCGCGTGTTGCGCGCCATGCAGGAGGACGGTTTGGAGCCGACGGCGAGCACGCTGTCGTTGGTGCTGAAGTCGTTGGGGACGGCGAGTTTGCATCACTTGGCTCTGCCGGAGCACCCCGCGGGAAACCGTCGCTACACGCGCGAGGAGTACAGGCGTTATTTGCAGGGGTATGAGATGAAGACGGAGCGGGATCGTTTGAGCTACGTGCGCGATATGCGTAAGAGAGATATTGATGATGGTTTGGAGAGCGAGCGCCTGCGCGAGAGGGTTCTTCCGGAGAAGGAGGAGAAGTTGAAGTTTGATTTGGATGATTTCTTCGATGTGTCGAAGGGGAGTGTGGTGGAGGGTGAGTTATCGAGAAAGAGTGCTTTAAGTGGAAGTGAGAGAGGTTTAGCGGGAAGTGAAAACAAACAGAGTGCTTTAACGGGAAGTGAGAAAGAAGAAAACACGTCAAGAAATGCAAAAGGAATCACCAGCGGCCTCAGCAAGGAGACAATCGAGGCGGAAATCGCGCGCATGGAGGGAAGAGAGCTGCCCGCCAAGAAGCCCACCGCCGCGAGCCTCGCGTCTTCCGTGGAGAAGATTGTGATGGACAAGTACCTGATGAACGAGGGCGAGGGCGACGATGGCAAGGAGGGTGCGTACGGTCACAAGGACGCGGTGAGCGACCTGACCAAGCTGGAGTCGCTGGGGAGAGAGGAGATCATGGAGGTGTACAAGCGCTTGGGCGGTGACGAGAAGAACGTGGACTACGGCAGCGCGCTGTGGAGGAAGAGCGTGGAGGAGGTGATGAAGAAGGAGGTGGGACTGGCTGCGAGGGATGAGGCGTAGGGGCCGTTGCAGAAGACGCTGCAGGGCATCGTGAAGACGAAGATGGGCATGATGGCGTTGACGGGGAGTCAGTTGCTGAAGCAGAAGGAGGCGGCGGACAAGGCGTTGTTGGAGGAGTTGAAGTTCCTCAAGTCGTGCTTCCTGGAGAGCCCAGACAAGGCGCGCGCGATGACGCGACTTCGTCTGGCGGAGGAAGTGAGCGACGACGTGCTGAAGCGGTACGAGTTGCTGCGCGGCGTCGAGCCGACCGTCATTTACCACCGCGTTGGTATAGATTCCGTTGCGTGATGCGTAGTCCGCGTCGCCGCTGGCGTTGTCGAAGCCGACGGCGCCGTACCTCACGCTGTCCGTTCCGAACCGCACGGTGGACTTGCAGGACTACTGGAACCGCCTGTACCACGAGGACATCACGGTGCCTCCGCTGAAGCAGTACCTCGCGCACGAGGGCGAGCGGGTGTGGAAGCAGTTGCTGGCGGTGGGGGAGTGTGGTGGCAGTGACGCGTAGAAGACGGAGAACCACCCCGATTTGACGAGCGTGAACAACTACCTCTCGGTGTACGCGAACGCGGGCTTCCTGGCGCGAGGCGAGAAGGTGTTCCGATCGATGGCTGTGGGGGATGGGAGAGAGCGTGAGGCGTAGAAGTACGGCGTGGAGCCGGACGCGTATTCGTACCACGAGCTGATTACGATGTACTGCAGGAACAAGCGGATCGAGGCGGCGGCGAGCGCGATGCGCGAGATGAAGCTGAAGGGGATGACGCCGGCGCCCGAGACGTACGGTGAGATGGTGTTGGCGTTGACGCGCACGGGGAAGGTGGACACGGCGCTGGCGGTGATGACGGAGATCAAGCACAAGAACCTGCCGTTCCCGAAGGAGCGTTATCTGCGGCCGTTGCGCATGCAGTTGAATGTGGGAGGTGCGTGGGAGAGATGACGCGTAGAAGTTGGACATGGCGGACCACCCCTCCATGCCAGTTGATTTAGAGGCGAAGCGGAGAAAGGAGTATCACGTTGCGGTGAGGAAGGACGGGAAGAAGGGGAACTACCGTGTGCAGCACGCAGCGAATGCGTGAGTGTGTTTATGTGGGGTGTTTGTTTGCGTTGCGTTGTGCGTTTTGAGTTCTGGATTTCGAGCGAGATGCTAGTAGAGTCCTAGGTATCGAGTGAGATAAATTCCGAGTCTCTCGCGCAGAATGCATTGACCCCCTTAACACAAAGGGACGAAATGGATACCCTCTAACGCGTTCGGTGGGAACTGAACGCCTTCCTCTCATTCCCTCAAAAATGTTTGGTCTCAGTGCTGTTGCATCGGCAACAAGTACGATTCTCTCCATTGAAAACACAGTCCAAACGATTGCAGGTGCTGCCGCCATATGCATTCCAATAATAGCGACGGTAGCTGGGTTT
Source organism: Blastocystis sp. subtype 2 (assembly GCA_027406325.1). NCBI lineage: Eukaryota > Bigyra > Opalinata > Blastocystidae > Blastocystis > Blastocystis sp. subtype 2. Next base: position 7,227 of record JANPWJ010000988.1, read on the forward strand.
GTTTCTACACACCTGTCATTGCCTGAATGTCCCTTCATGATGAATGGCTGCTGCTATCACGGCAAGGTGTTCTACTGTACGAGTTAATAGTGACTGAGTTGAAATTTGTGGTATTGGGTTTCTTTTACACACATGCAAGAACACACTCGCTTTTCTTCTTGGAAAGTCCGTCAAGAACGATTCAACACGGTTAACCACCACACCGAATTCCTCTCCCTTCTCTTCCCCCAGGGCGTTCAGTACCGACTGAAAGCCAAACCCTATCATCTTCAAAAAACGATAGAATGGGTTTTTGTGGTTGGCTTGCGAACGCGCTTGGCTTCGGTGTGGGTATCATCAAGGGATCCTTCGCTGCGCTTCTCATGAGTTTCGCCTGGACGCGAAACTGCGGAAAGAGTATTATCAGCTGCTGTCAGAGCTGTGGAGCGAGACGACAGAATGCGATGGTATAGTCGCTGTTTTCCTTTCTCTCTGGTTAGTTTGCATAGACTGATTGTGTTTGTTTGATACAGTTAAGCGTCGTTCAATGAGATTCGATATCTCATCCTTTCACAAGGAGATAGTGAGAAAAGCAATGCTAATACATAACAATGCATCACACACAGAAACGAACACGAACAGACATCATCCCCATCACGAACGTTTCTTCCTCATTAAATCGATTCCATTACACAGAAGGAACCCCACCCCATCCAAACAATCAAGAAAAGAACGCGAGAGACGGGAACACTGGTCTTGGAGAAGAGCGAACCGCTGACCAATCAAACGGAGAATGGGGTTCTTCGCCCACCAAAATAGTCCCGAAATGGGGAAATCTCCCTTTCCACGTATTGTTATTAGCAAAGAAAGACCGAAATGAACGGAAAGCGCTTGCTTCTTCTTCTCCATTTCTGCTGTCGTGCAATTGCGCGTCGTGTCATGTGTAGACGCTGTCGTTTTAGCCACAATCACCTGCAATGACGGGGAGACGTACATTGCGGTGTTCACGAAGACTGCGAGTTATGCCCACGAGCAGTCCTACAAAATTCTGTCGGGCACAACGGTTTTGAAGGAGAGTGCGCCGTTTGGGGCGGACGAGGAGAGAACGGATGAGTACTGCGTTCCGGCCTCGACGAACAACCAGTACACGTTCAGAATGATCGATTCGTATGGTGATTCGTGGACGCCTGGCTCGTGGTGTCGCATTTTCGGCGTTTACGGCAATGCGGTGTTTCGAAATTACATGTCGTTGGACCGAGAGGAGGACTTCGTCATTTCCTTGTACTATCCCGTGATGAAGAGCGTGGAGTGGAAGACGACGTCGACGGCCTCGATTCCGGCGGACTGGAACACGGTGGGTTTCAGCGAGAGTGGTTGGAGCACGGTGACGCTTGGATCGACGACGACGGCCACGGGCACGCAGTACTACCGCAAGCAGTTCACGGGAATCGCGGACATGGCGGCGTACGAGTTTGAGCTGAACTACCGCTTCGGTGTCGTGGCGTACGTGAATGGCGTGGAGATCTTCCGTGACAACATGCCCGCAGGCGCTGTGACTCCCGCCACGCTTCCTACTGGCAACTACCCTGCTTACGGGTACCACGGCGTGATTCGTCCCGGTTTTGACGTGACGGTGTCGAGCAACAACGTGCTGGCGGTGGAGCTGCACTTCCCTTCCGGCGAGAATGACGTCGACTTCAACGCGTACGTGGCTGCCAACGCGGCCTCGACTGCGGTGACGGACACGGACAAGTGCTTCATCTATCCCTACAACGTGGATCCCGCTTCGACGCAGGGCATGGACGTGTCGAACATTCTCGACTTCGACATGGACAGCGCGTACTCGCTGAGCAAGTCGGAGCTGCCCGCGACCATCAACTACCAGATGAGCGGTCCGCGCGCGGTCATCAACGGTGTGAGAGTGTGGCCGTCCGGCGAGCCGACCTCCGCCATGAAGGCGTTCACGTGGGAGGGTTCGATGGGCGGCTCCTCGTGGTCGAGTGTGTTTTCGGTGACGAACGCGGTGTTCCAGATGTCGCAGTACCAGACGTTCTACAGCCTGTTCAGCAACGAGGCGTACGCGTCGTACCGCCTGCGCGTCACCGACGCAGTGGGTTCCTTCATGGCGTACGTGTTCGAGGCGCAGCCGGTGACGTGCCTGGTGGAGTTCCCGAGCTCGCTGGTGTTCGATCCGGCGTCGTACTCGGTGTACGCCGTGTACCAGGAGGTGGAGATCCACCCGACGATCACGGAGTTCTCGAGCTGTTCGATCCAGCCGGCGCTGCCCGCGGGTCTGACGCTGAACGCGGCGACGTGCACGGTGCACGGCAAGGCGACGACGGGCGTGACGAGCACGACGTACACGATGACGTCGGTGATGGGGAGCCGCACGACGTCGGGCACGTTCACGCTGGAGACGGTGGAGTGCGCGGGCGTGCTGGCGAATGTGCTGCGCGTGTACCGCGGCGAGGCGTACCAGGAGTCGTTCTCGATCAAGGACCTGACGACGGAGCAGGTGGTGCTGAGCGTGGCTGCCAACTCGGGTCAGCCGAACTACGCGAGCGTGGAGAGCACGGTGTGTTTGACGGGTTCCAAGTACGAGATCGCGATGGCGTCCAGCGGGACGGCGTGGCAGAGCGACTCGTTCCTCTACGTGAAGGCCATTCTGTTCGAGGACGAGTACGAGATGATTGCGCGCGTGCGTTTCGACGGCGTGATGGGCACGTCTCCGGAGCGCATCGTGTTTGGTCGGTGGGAGGTGGCGCCGCATTCGCAGTGGTTTTACAAGATGAGTGAGGTGCCGGCGAACTGGTTTGGGTCGGACACGTCGGGGTGGAGTACCGGTGCGATGGGCAGCTTCAGTGGTGTGACGAACCAGATCCAGCTGTACAAGAAGACGTTCAACATTGCTTTTCTGACGGACGTGTCCGGTTTCGTGCTCTCGCTGCGCTATTTATATGGTTGCGTGATCTACCTGAACGGTCACGAAGTGTTCCGCAACGGCGTGGAGGGCGACGTGAGCGCGTCGAGTATCGGTCTGAACGCGTACACGGACGTGATGTACCGTCACGTGTCGCTTCCCGTGCGCACGATGGCGACGGCGGAGACACCGTCAGTAAACTACCTTCAGGAGGGCACGAACACGATCGCGATCGCGATCGTGGCGCAGACGGCGACGCAGACGACGTCGTACTTCGACTGCGCGGTGCGTCTGATGGGCGCGGCGGACTCGCGCGTGTTCGACTACAGCACGGAGGACGCGAACATGTACGGCAACCCGATGTACATCGCGGACCTGTTCTACGGGTACTCGATTGCGTACAGCACGTGCGCGGACAACCACCTGACGATCCTGTTCAAGGACAATCGTCGCGAGTGGATTTCGAGCGTGGACCTGTACCTGTACTACCAGCAGGGCAGCGACCACCCGGCGCAGTTCACGCTGAAGGCGCGCAACAGCAACCTGGAGGAGTGGACGACGCTGAAGGCGGTGACGGGCATGCAGTGGTCGCTGGTGGGCGAGCACAAGAAGATTTGGCTGGAGAACAACAAGCCGTGGAACCAGTACCGTTTCGAGAACTTCGCGACGGGCAATCCGGACAGTTGCAGCTGGAAGCTGGGCGGCATCGACCTGAAGGCGGACGTGATTCCGTCGACGATTCCGGAGCTGTCGTACCCGAGTCCGGTGGTGATTACGCCCGGCGTGGAGATGGGCGAGGTGTACCCGACGCAGGACTATTACTACGACTTCAGCGTGACGCCGGCGCTGCCGGAGGGTCTGTCGCTGGACGCGAACTCGGGCAAGATCTCGGGCACGGTGCGCGAGCTGATGGCGGCGACGACGTACCAGATCACGGCGACGAAGGTGGGCGGCGGCACGACGACGGCGTCGGTGACGCTGTCAGTGGAGACGTGCAGCGGGACGAAGTCGCTGATCACGCTGGTGGTGCGCACGGACAACTGGGGCTACGAGGGCTCATACAAGCTGTACAGCGGCAAGGGCAAGGGCGGCGAGGTGATTTCGTCGCTGAACTCGTTCAAGGTGAGCAACGCGCTGAACTACGGCGACTTCTGCGTGCCGCACGGCATCTACACGGTGGAGCTGTGCGACAGCGCGAACGACGGCTGGATCAACCCGGCGGGCTGGTACCTGACGGTGGACGTGGGCGCGATGATCTTCGAGATGGGTCAGGTGGCCTACAGCGTGCGTTCGATGACGAGTCTGTTCTCGTCGTACCTGCCGTTCCAGGTGGAGTACGACGACTGGAAGGTGTGGAACAAGGACGAGAATGTGGCTGGGGACTGGAAGAGCGTGAACTGCGACGAGGCGGAGTGGGAGACGAAGAAGGCTGCAGAGTTTGGTAATCATATGGGCACGACGGCGTACGTGAGGCATGAAGTCGTTATTCCTTCGTTGGAGGACTACTTCGTATTGAACGTGCGAATGAAGTACGCGGGCGGCGTGGCGGCGTACTTCAACGGGCGTCTGGTGGCGCGCTTCAACCTGGAGGAGAACTTCGACGCGAGCACGGAGGCGACGGCGGTGCACGACGCCACGCTCTTCTCCAAGTTCCACGTGATTCTGTCGACGGTGGGCGCGGTGACGGGCAAGAACGTGATGGCGTTCGAGATCCACCGCGCGGTGGGCGAGAGCGCGCTGGTGTTCGACGCGACGGGCGTGTTCGGCGTGAACGACTGTTCGCCGGTGCTGGACACGTACGCGTCGATCGAGAGCAGCACGGTGACGGACTGCACGAAGGAGGACCTGCTGGACCTGAATCCGGTGAAGTTCGGCAACATCCCGAACCTGGCGAAATCGTTCCTGTCGTGGGTGGTGGAGAACCAGGAGGGTTCCAAGTTCAACAGCTTCGCGATCCAGGCGAGCAAGGCTGCGACGGGCTACGGGTTCTCGGTGTACGGTCGTTGGTACGCGAACGAGGAGTACACGAGCGCGCTGGCGGTGACGGGTCAGCGGATCGAGGAGCGTGCGCGCAACGCGTGGGCGATGCCGGTGGGCATTGCGGGCTTCAGCCAGTTCAAGTTCGAGGTGGACTACACGGCGTCGACGATCATCAGCACGAACGCGTACTTCGGTCAGTACTGCAAGCCGAGCGGCAGCGGCTCGTGTCCGGGAGTGGACGAGTATCCTGCTGTGGGCGAGGGCGAGATCTCTCCGGCGAAGTGTCCCGAGGGTTTCCGCGGCTACGCGTACAGAGAGTGCGCGAACGGTCAGCTGGGCGACGTGAAGACGGACAAGTGCGAGTACAAGCTGCCGGACAAGATCCGCTACCCGAGCATCGTGATGGAGTTCGTGATGGACACGGAGGTGTCGAGCGGCGCGCCGACGTACGTGAACATCATCGAGGAGTTCTACATGCAGGAGAGCACGCCACTGCCCGAGGGTCTGAAGATTGACGCGGTGACGGGCGAGATCAGCGGCATTCCGCGGACGATCGTGGACAGCACGACGTACGTGGTGCGCGGGAAGAACCAGAAGGGCGAGACGTTCGCGGAGATTTCGATTCGGGTGCGCAAGGGTCTGTGTCTGCCGGAGGGCGTGTTCGAGCGCACGGAGGTGGGCGAGACGGCGGTGTACGAGTGCTCGAAGCAGGGCAGCTACTTTGGAACGCAGAAGAGAGCGTGCGTGCTGGGCAAGAAGGACGGCGAGTGGGCGGAGGCGACGGGATCCTGCGTGGCGATCCTGAGCATCGTCGCGATTCTGGTGATCGTGATCATTGTGGTGGTGATCGTGGTGCTGCTCGTGATGAAGAAGACGCGCAAGACGAAGAAGGCCGTGGGCGGTGTGAAGGGAGCGGCGGCGAAGAAGGCGGTGAAGCCGGCGAAGGTTTAGTAGTGTGTGTTTGTTGGAGAAGGGTTAGTAGTGTGTTGGAGAAGGGTTAGTAGTGTGTTTACTGGAGGAGAGTCGTTAGGATAGGGTGCTCCATCAGTGGGTGGATATGCAGTGAGGAGTAGCGTATCGTTTCTAGTATCTGCGATAACTGGGCCCAAAAAGCAGACGCGTGCTTCAGGTAAGTGGAGTTGATAAGTCAATTTCCTTTTCTTTCTGAGTACCCAGGCCATTACTTGCGTAAAGAATGTTGCTGCAAAGGGTAGGGTTAGGTACTTCTATTCCTTTACGACTCCCTCGTCCATTATTGAGATAAGTGAGGAGCGAGATGATTGGATCGTAGTACCGAGAACAAAGACGGCAGTACAAGTGAAGGCGACGTCAAGAGAGCAAAACAGGGCTGTGCTGAGTCCGATTGGGAGAGCGTGTTGAAGAAACATAAGAGCAGCTCGATAAGCACCGAAGAGATCAGATCAATTTGGTACGTGCATTCATGTGACATAGAAAGCAGTGATTCCGTAAAGAACACAATTCGTTTCAGATTGCAATGTAAGCAGTATGGATACGATGAACGAGCATAGTGGCAGCGCATTCAACTGGATTCCTCCCTTCGGAAGGGCGGAATGATGGAGAAGTGGTGCGTTTTGAGTGTTACGACGTAATCAGTAGATCTGCATTGAACGAGCAACGCATCGTATTCAGTGTGAGTTCCTTTCGATGCAAGAAGCGTGTGTTGAAGAAACACAAGAACTGTGATAACTTTAACTATAAACAACACGGAAGTTCTCTTTTCTGTTTGTCGCTGCAATTCCACGACAGATACAACAACGAAAGAACGCATCTACGCGTAATGCGCACCGAACCCACTTCTACGTGCACACTTCGTGTCCAAAGCGCGAGGAAATACAAGAGCATAGTTTGCTTCTAACATAACCAAAACCATTGTCCTTTCTGTGTGTTTGTCGCCGCAACACAACATGAGAATTGTACAGCAGATACAACAAGAGAATTGCGCAAGAGCTATAGATAACAGCGGTGAGGATCGAGCACCTGTTCATCTCAGCTCGCTCAGAGTATTGAGCAAACGGAAGATAGGTTTGCTGCAATATGCTCTTGAATACACGTTCAGTTCATAGGAAAGCTGTAGAATGGAAACGACTGGAAGGAAGCTGCGATAGGATAATCAAGGAATGCACGTTCAGTAGTTCACGTGTCCCACGTGTCAAATACTGTGTTTGTTGTTGAATGAAATATCGAATCATGAAGGGGAAAGAAGAGGAGTTGGATAGGCGTGAATGGATCAAGAAGAGTTTGATGTTCACGATTGTGCTCTAGTGGTTGTGGAACGGGAGGACTGACGTGTAGAAATGGAGATGCGTGGTTGTGGATCAAAACGAGATACATTGCGGAAGAAGAGAGTGAGAGTGTGTGGACGTATCGGAGAGATAAGGATGAATGGGAATAATGGATTGGGAGGAGAAGTGTGGGGCATGGATAATAGAAAGGGAGGGGAGTGTTACCGTTGTATACAGCATGTAGTGTAGAGAGTACAGCTTGAATTGTAGAGAGATTGGGTGTGGATGCGCCTACTATAAGCGTGCAGTGGGTAAAGCGCGTGTACCGCGTGGTTAGAGTGTGTAACGATAGGGTAGAGGAGTTGTTCAGCGACAGCCGTGATAGTTCCCTATTCTTTCTCCCTCGCACGCCTGACGCGGAGAGGTGCTCGCTTTAGTGTATTGCGGTGCATTTCTGGATGAAGTGCTGATATGCAATTCTGATATGCATTCCACCCATGAAGAACTACCGTTCCAAAGCTAGAGCGCGTTAACGAACAAAGATGGAAGTTCCCCAAAACCAACTTCACAAAAGCGTCGAAGACGTCCTCGCAGGCCTTGCGCTCGTTGAGCTTGAGGAAGTCCCAGAGGGACTTGGGTCTGTACTCTCCGAGCGTCTCCATGGAGAAGATGCGTGCGCCGTCACCAGTTCTGCGCATCATGGCGTTGAAGTACTTCGGATTATTAACGGCGTCCGTGAGCTGCTCGAGGGTGTAGTTCGAGGTAACTACAAACCACTCCGGGCAGATCTGTCGCGTGGCTCCCTTGACCTCGGCGACGAAGGAAAAGCGGTCTGCCCAAATCTTGAGCAGCGACTCGAGCTCCTTCCAACCTCGCGGCTCGGCTTCGTCCATGATCACGACCTTCTGCCCGAAGTACCCGTCCCACCACTTGCTGTGTGGCTTGAGGTAGAAGGCGAGGCCATCTCCCTGCGCGACGTGTCTGGCAAAGTCCAGCGCGAGCGACGTCTTTCCGGTACCGGGATCGCCGTAGAGGAACACGAGGCGGCAGTGGGATTGCGGCGGGAGAGGGCGCTGCAGCTCGAAGTGTTTCGCGTAGTCTTCGCATTTCTTCATATTCATGAAGAAGAAGTAGGGTGGCAGTCTACCGGTGAGAAACAAACAGGATACTTACTCAGCGTAATTACCATAACGAATCTGGTGCTCGTGCGCCTCGAATACCTCGCGGTTGGTGGGACGGCGCTCGCGAGGCAGAACGGCGTGAAGCAGCGCCTCCACGTAGCCTTCCTTGTCCAGGATGAAGATGTCCTTGCCCTCAACGGCGCCGCGAATCTTCGTCTCCGGCTTGAGGATGTAGCGTATCGCGCGCTGTTGGTCCTCCAGGGTGCGCAGCGGCAATACGTATGGATGAAGCGGTTCTCCTCGCATGCACTGCAGCTGCATGTTGAGGACCGCCTTCGTCATGCGCACCGTCCGAGTGAAGCGCACGAAGGAGTGCGCGTGGAGCCGGCCGGTAGTCTGACAGCGCTCGTACCCATTAACGATGGTCTTCACGTTGGGGAGCTCGTGAAGAAACACGTTAAGGCTCCGGATCGCCCATCCCTCCATCTGCTCGTTGTTGAAGTTGGAAACAGGGTGGTCAGGTACCATGCTGTGAGCTGGGTGTTGTCCGTGAGTTCTACAGGTTAGGAAGGACACACGAGCCTACCCGTCGGGTGCTTCAGCTCCACGTCGGCGACGGAGACAGCAGCGGAGGACGAACCAGGAGCAGAGGACGAACCAGAGGCAGAGGTGGAGACACGAGCAGAGGACGAACCAGGAGCAGAGGACGAACCAGGAGCAGAGGACGAACCAGAGGCAGAGGTGGAGACACGAGCAGAGGTGGAACCAGCAGCGGAGAGACGCGGTGCCCTGATCTCCACCGGGATGATAACAGTGTCATCCGTGGAAGCGCGGACGACTGAGATGCGGGGCAGCGCGAGTCGAAGGGTTGTTTGACGCTGCCCCGGGTGGTCTTCCTCCATGATCTCATCATCGCTGGCATCCAGCGAATCCGGTACGCTGGTAATCGACAAAGTTGAAGACAACGATCCCCCTGACGGAGCGGAATCCAACGAATCTGGCACGCTCGTAATCGACGTTGAGGACAGCGATCCCCCCGTGGACTCGTCTGAAGACTCCAACAGCGCCCGGTCTTCATCAGGAATGCTGTCGGACATTCCCGAATCGGAGAACTGAGGCAACAGGTCGCAGTCGAAAGCAAAGTCATTGCTGTTATAAGAACTCATTACTTTGAGCAAAACGAAGATTGAGAGTGTAGAGTGTTGCGTCTAAGAGCGTTTCGGAAATACACAGCGGGACAGATAACACTCCATGACACTCCTGGAGAAGACACAAGTAGATAGTAATCTGGATTTGTTATGTTTGTGGCAAGAAATAGGGTTTAGAATTACAGTAATCACGATATCAATCAAGGAAAAGGAATAGTGGAAACGATGACCATCAAGACTCGGAGACTACACCCTCCAGTAATGTGACCATGTTGTGTGTAAGAGTGCTTGATTGGGATGTGTGTAAGTGAGTCGATTTGCCAGTGTTTACATCCATTCTATTGGGTTGGAATGCGTTGGATATCACAAATCTCGGTACTTCGAGCACGTTGATCATGCGAAGTGGTTCTCTTCGAGTGAGTTGATGAAATAGACCCGCCGCTCCTGGCAACGGTGAATGCAGGGTCTTACGGTACCACCTTCAGGAATCCGCAGTACATTACGCTTCAGAGTGGTTATCATCTGCTGTGAGTGATGCCTAGACATGCCCAATCTCAACACGGTGGTTCTTTCTGACAAGGCATTCTACTACAAGAATCACGTGACAATCAGTGGAAGTAGTAACGTCATTTAACACTCATGAATAGACATCGGAGCCTTCCAGAACTACTTCAACTGATGAGTGAGAGGTGGGTTGCTGTTTGTGTGACACACTCATAATCGTAAAGGAAGTGTTGTGTTTCACGAGATGTCATGAGACTTCACGAACTGAGTGGCACTTCAACTCACCTCTCAAGTCATTTCACAATGTCAGACTCGAGTCGAGCTCCTTCCCGCTGATACTTCCAAGCCCGTTCCCTTGGCTGTGGTTTCGCTAGATAGTAGAT